>CAUYNB010008515.1:0-78215 GCA_963574225.1 Lagothrix lagotricha | reverse complement strand
CTCCCTCCCTCCCTCCTTCCTTCCTTCCTTCCTTCCCTCCTTTCTTCCATTGAGACAGTCTTGCTCTGTCACCCAGGCTGTATTGCAGTGGCAAGATCTCAGCTCACTGCAGCCTAGACCTCCCAGGCTCAAGCGATTTTTATGCCTCAGCATTCTGAGTAGCTGGAATTACAGGCATGTGGCACCACACCTGGCTGATTTTTGTATTTTTAGTAGAGACAGCGTTTCGCCATATTGGCCAGGCTTGTCTTGAACTCCTGGCCTCAAGTGATCCGCCATACTCAGTCTCCAAAAGCACTGGGATTATTGGCATAGGCCACCGTGCCCAGCCAAAATAAATTTTCTTAAATGGTAACGTTGGGCCAGGTGCAGTGGCTCACACCTGTAATCCTAGAACTTTAGAAGGCTGAGGCATAAGAAGTTCGAGACAGCCTGGTCGACAGGTGAAACCCCATCTCTACTAAAACTATAAAAATCGGCCAGGCGTGGTGGCATGTGCCTGTTTTCCTAGTTACTCCAGAGGCTGAGGCACGAGAATCACTTGAACCCGGGAGGTGGAGGTTACAGTGAGCTGAGATCACGTCACTTCACTCCAGTCTGGGTGATACAGCAAGACTCTGTCTCAACAAAAATAAATAAGTACATGAATAAAAAATAAAGTAATTTTATCATGTCATTCCCTGGCTTAAAAATTCTCAGTGACTCACTAAAACCCTCATCAGAAAAGACCAGACTTGGCTTACAGAGCACCTGTCTTATCTCTGAACTCTTCCAGCCATAAGCCATTCCACCCCAACATTCCAAACAATTTGTAAGCATGCCCATTCCCTTAAAACTCTAGACATTTGCACTTTCATTTTGCTTACAATCTCCCATTTCCTTTTCCTGAACTCTAAGCACCTCCATTCTACACAGCTTGGCGCAAATCCAAATCATCTCTGAGTTTCAATGAAATCCTCAATCAGGAAGCTTTCCTTTATCTCCAATGGGATGTATACTCCTCCCATGCACCCACACCGGCCCCCCACTACACTTTTAATTCTACATTGCTCTGTTTGCTGTTTTTCACAGTGCAGCCAAATAATATAAAACAATATTAAAAAGTAAATGTTGCCAGGAACAGTGGCTAACACCTGTAATCTCAACACTTTGGGAGGCCAAGGCAGGCAGATTGCATGGCCAAACCCTATCCATCTCTAAAAAAATACAAAAATTAGCTGGGTATGGTGGCACACACCTGTTGTCTCAGCTACTTAGAGGCTGAGGCAAGAGGATGGTTTGAGCTTGGGAGGTCAAGGCTGCAGTGAACCGAGATCGTGTCACCGCACTCCAGCCTGGGTGACAAAGTGAGACCCTGTCTCAAAAATAAACAAATAAATGAATTCATTTATTTATTTTAACAGAAAAAAAGTTAATATTACATTGTGTTCATTTATCACACTCTTACACTAAACTTTTTACGTACACAAAGACAGCAATCCTGTATTAATTCATCTCTGTGTTTATTAAGTATCTTACATTGCCTGAAACATAAATAGTTGTTTAATAATCATTTGTCAAGTGAGTAACTAAGGAAATTCTTCATTATGCAATCCTCACTTACCAGGCTTCAGCCTGCATCAGCCTAAAACTCCTAAGAGATAAGGGCTAGCTGGGCACAGTGGCTCATGCCTGTAATCCCAGAACTTTGGGAGGCTGAGGTGGGTGAATCACAAGGTCAGGAGTTCAAGACCAGGCTGGCCAAAATGGTGAAACCTCTTCTCTACTAAAAATACAAAAATTAGCTGGGCATGGGGGCACACACCTGTAGTCCCAGCTACTCAGGAAGCTGAGGCAGGAGAATCACTTGAAACCAGGAGGCAGAGATTGCAGTGAGCCAAGATCACACCACTGCACTCCAGCCTGGGCAACAGAGGGAGACTCCATCTCAAAAATAAATAAATAAATAAAAAATAAAAGATAAGGTGCACAATTCTCAATCTAAGTCCTTTAACTACACCAGCCTCAGCATCCAGACCTCACCATCTGACTCCACCTTGAGACTTAGGGCCATTCCACATGGGGCCATTATAGTTCAATCACACTAGATAGCTCATAGTTGGCATAATTGACCAAGAACACAAACACATTTTTCCCAATACCCTCATTCCCATTTTGCTTTATTATTCTTTCCTTCCCATACCTGTACCCCCTTAGCATCCCCAACTCATAGAATACTGCCTCAACTCCTAGTCATGACTAAGGCTCAGCTTTGGCTCAAGAACATTTCCCCTACAGCCTCGTTGATGTGGTTGGCCCTTCCCCACCCTGTATACCTAAAGGTGGGTAAGTGAGGTTAAGGTTTTCCTCACTCCTAATGGCACTTCCAGGCTTTCGCTCTCCTTGAAGTGTCACTGTCCTTTTGAGAGTTATTCTTTCTCTGACATCTGCTTATTTTCCATGCTCACATTCTTGGAATACTTGGTAGTTTTCAATGTCCAACAGATAACCCTTAACACTCGATTTTCCTGTTTCTTGATGCCTGCAACTCATTCTTGTGATCATTTCTGAATCTTGTCATCCTCTGGAATTACTTCATTAATCCATTAATTATATTACAAACTATAATAACTCATCCTCTGACTAGGATTCTCATCTTTCAAGCATCTGCTAGACAGTCCCTTTGTCTCTCACCAGACAGTTCATTTCTCCCAATCTTGTCCCAACCTCTTTTCCTTCTGAACCCAGGATACTCTTATGTGGTGGATTATATGCACAATTTTTTCATGAACAGGCTTGATTCCAAGGTATACCCATCTTTATGTTCGGGGTCAATTCTACAATTACCTTCTCTACCCTTACACTGGGACAGTAAGCATAATTGAACTAAATGATACTCATTATGCAAATGTACCACTAAAATTAACGACCCTCAACCTCAGTGTGGCCTTTTAGCAATTTCTCCTATTCCGTTTTAAATATTAATCTAAACCTTAGTCAATTTTAGCAACTCCCAATCCTTTTCACCTCTGTCAAGTGACCTTCATCAAATTTCAAGCAAGCCACGTACCTATAATTTTACTAGATTCTCCCTAATTCTCACCAACTTCTCTCCAGTTATAGAGAATAAGATATTCCTCTTTCCTGACTGCATCCCCTGTTGCCCCACAAAGAATGCTGCCCCTTCACTTAGTTGTCTCTTTCCTGCATAACCGACTTCTCCATCTCAACTGCCCCCATTACCTTAGCCCAGGGGCATGTCAGACTTTTTCTGTAAAGTACCACATAATTAATATGTTAGGCTTTGTAGGTATGTCAGGCTGTTTTTGCTATAAAGAAATTTTTGCCACTACAAAGAAATTGTTTTGTCACCATAAAGAAATGCCTGAGGTGGCCGGGCCCGGTGGCTCACGCCTGTAATCCCAGCACTTTGGGAGGCTGAGGCAGGTGGATCAGAAGGTCAGGAGTCCAAGGCCAGCCTTGCCAAGATGGTGAAACCCCATCTCTACTAAAAATACAAAAAATAGCCAGGCGTGATGGCGGGCACCTGTAAGCCCAGCTACTCGGGAGGCTGAGGCAGGGAACTGCTTGAAGCCAGGAGACAGAGGCTGCAGTAAGCCAAGATGGCACCACGGCACTGCAACCTGGGCAACAGAGTGAGACTCTGTCTCAAAAAAAAGAAAAAAAGGAAATGCCTGAGGCTGCGTAACCTATAAATGAAAGAGCTTTAATTGGCTCACAGTTCTGCAGGCTGTACAAGCATCCTGCTTCTGGTAAAGCTTCAGGGAGCTCTTACTTATGGTAGAAGGCAAAGCTGGAGCAGCCATGTCACATGGCAAGAGCAGGAGCAGGAGAGTGTGGCACGAGGTATCACGCTTTTAAATTTTATTTATTTATTTATTTGGAGACAGGGTCTCACTCTGTCACCCAGGCTGGAATACAGTGGTACCATCAGGGCTCACTGCAGCCTCAAACTCCTGTGCTCAAGCAATTCTTCTTCCTCTCTGAGTAGCTGGGACTACAGGCTTGAGCCACCACATCCAGCAAATGTTTGTTATTTTTTTGTAGAGATGAGGTCTCACTATATTGCCCCAGGTTAATCTCAAACTCCTGGGCTCAAGTAATCCTTGCACCTCAGCCTCCCAAAGTGCTGGGATTACAGGCATGAGTCACTGTGCCCAGCCTGTCACACTCTTTTAAACAACCACATTTCGGCCGGGCGCAGTGGCACACCCCTGTAATCCTAGCACTTTGGGAGGCCGAGGTGGGTGGATCACCTGAGGTCAGGAGTTCAAGACCAGCCTGGCCATCATGGTGAAACCCCATCTTAAAAAAAACCCACATTTCAAGTGAACTGAGAACCAACTTATCACCAAGAGGATGGTGCTAAACCATTCATGAAGGATCCTCCATTATCCAGTCACCTCCCACCAGGCCGCATCTCCAAAACAAGACTTATGTTTCAACATGAGATCTGGAGGGGAAAAATATCCAAACTGTATTAGTAGGTCTTACTCTCTCTGTCACAACTATTCAACTCTGCTGTTATAGCATGAAAACAATAGACAATATATGATGAATGCGTGGCTGTGTTCCAATACAACTTTACTTATGGACAATGAAATTTGAATTTCATATTTCACATGAACAAAATATTGTTTTCAAAGATTTAAAATGTAAAATCCATTCTCAGTTTATTAGTGATACAAAAACAGGCCATATTTTGCCTCCCTTGACTTAGCCTACAACAGGTTCTCCGAGTGAGGTCTCAACAGCATCAGCATTACGTGGGAATGTGTTAGAAAGGCAAATGTTCCTGCCCCACCCCAGACCTAGTAAATCAGAAACTCTGGGCATGCAGGCAAGCCAGTTAAGGTCTAACAAGCTTTCCAAGTGATTCTGATAAACACTTAAGTTTGAGAACTATTGTCCTATAAACAAGTTCAAGTCTCTCCTTCAAAAAAAAAAAGAAAAGCCTCTGACTTTACACCTTAAACTTTTACTTATTTCATACAAAATTCCAAAATGATTAGTCAATTTTTGCCGGCTCCATTTTCTCAGCATAATTTACCACGCATTTATAAAATGAGAGTAAGAATACCGCCAAGTGGTTGTCAGAACTACATAAGATGATTATAGATGGGAATTCCACATAGGAAATTCTTCATATAGTAAAGAAAGGTGGAAGGATTTTAACTCCATATCCCAGGCAGGAGAAATAAAGAACACTGCCTGCCTCCCTATAACCCCCTCGCCCACTCCTCATGATGGAAGAAGAGTGAGCTGATGGGTGAGTCTGGGAAAAGGAATGAAACCTGTTCTGCTTACAGGGGCAGCTGGAACCTATTCAGCTTCTCTATGCAAAGTAGAAAGAGGCACCTCCTCAGGGAAACACAGCCCTGTAGAGCAAAGCTTGGTGATTGGAAGGCAACCTGTGGAAATAAGGATAAGATACGGTTTCTCCAAGTGGACAGAGCCCTCAGGGATGCTATCATGTCCTGTTTCCTCAGCTCCTGCTGGGTTTCCTCTCTTTAGGTTTCTAAATTATTGGGGTTTGTTAATTTCCTAAAGTCTCTGTAAATGGCCCCTCAGCCTCAATGAAACCAGCAAGTCTTTCTGATAGAAACTTTTAAACAGTCACAGTGATCTATCACCAGTGGGGTCCTGTACTTGCCCAAGATTGTCAGGACAATTTTCTCCAACGCTCAGTCTTTCCATCTACTGACCAATATAGCAATGAAAGTACTGTGTGGGGTGTGTTGTTAAAAAATACAGGTGCTTGAATTTCCATTTTTCCTGTTCACTTAGATCATAATTGCAGTAGTTAATGCAGATAGCAATCATGTCATCATCTTTGCTTTTGGAAAGAAAACAAAAACAAAGAATAACAAAAACAAAGCAGCGTGAAAAATGTGCCAAGTTAGAGCTATGTTTGAAATACTCATGGGATATTAGAGGAAATAGGAGAATCAGAGAAGTTCTCACAGTTATACAGCATTTTTTTAAGAGCTAGGGGTCTCACTATGTGGCCCAGGCTGGCCTTGAGTTCCTGAGCTCAAAGGATTTTTCTGCCTCAGCCTACTGAATAGCTGGGACGACAGATGTATTCTGCTGTACTCAGATAATAAGTAGTATTTTTTTAAAAAAAATATATATATTTTTAATAAGTGGTATTTTTATGAGTGGATAAGGAGAGAAAGGAATTCCAAGTGAGGAAACAGCATGAGAAAAGCGGGGGTAATAATCTGGGGTACCTGGAGCCCAGAAATATTGAGAGTTGGCATGGTTGGACTTGATAGCCAAATCCTGAATCTCTATACATTACAGAGTTATCCCTTGATACCTATGGGGGATTGGTTTTCTGGACCTCATTTTATATGAGGGACTTAAACATCCATACCAAAATCCATGGATGTTTGTATTAGATCGTTTTCACACTACTGATAAAGACATACATACCCAAGACTGGGTGAAAAGAGGTTTAATTGGACTTACAGTTCCACATTGCTGGGGAGGCCTCAGAATCATGGCAGGAGGCAAAAGGCACTTCTTACATGGTGGTGGCAAGAGAAAAATGAGGAAGATGCAAAAGTGGAAACCCCTGATAAAACCATCACTACCAGGAGAACAGTATGGGGGGAAAAAACGCCCCTGTGATTCAATTATCTCCCACCCGGTCCCTCCCACAACATGTGGGAATTGTGGGAATACAAGATAAGATTCGGGTGGGGACACAGAGCCAAACCATATCAATGTTCAAGTCTCTCATATACAATTGTATAGTATTTGCATATCCTCCTGTATTCTTTAAGTGGTTACTTATAATACCCAGTGCAATGTAAATTCTATGAAACTAGTTGTTACACTGCATTGTCTAGGAAATAATGGCAAGAAAAAAAGTCTATACATGCTCAGTACAAACACAACCATTTTTTCTTTTTTTAAAAAAATTTTGTCCCATGGTTGGTTGAATCCACAGATCTGGAATCCATAGAAACAGAGGACCAACTAGACTAAGCTCCTTTAGGACTGAGACCATTTAAGTGATTCCTTTATCTTTAATGGATTTAGTAGAGTACTTGGCACATAGCAACAGATTATTAAATATTTGTAACATGAAAAAATGAATGTGTGAAATTTCATTTACTCACACTTAGTTGAGTCAGGTGGCCCAACAAACTGTAAAAAGTCCCAGCAGATGGAGGAGGCAGGAAGTCAACCTAGAAAATTTACATATGAGTTAATGTTTATTGCTTGATGAGCTCATCAGATAAGTCAGGAACCATTTTCCCTGTAATAGACTCAGATGACAAATACAAAACTTAATTGCTTCCAACAACTTCTTTAAAGGAAAAAAATTACGACCTGGGCGTGATGGCTCACCCCTGTAATTCCAGCACTTTAGAAGGCTGAGGCGGGCAGATCACGAGGTCACAAGTTCGAGACCAGCCTGGCCAACATGGTGGAACCCCCCCCCATATCTACTAAAAATACAAAAAATTAACTGAGCGTGGTGGCACATGCCTATAGTCCCAGCTACTCAGGAGGCTGAGGCAGGAGAATAGCTTGAACCTGGGAGGCAGAGGTTGCAGTGAGCCAAGATTGCACCACTGCACTCCAGCCTGAGCAACAGAGCAAGACTCTGTCTCAAAAACCAAAAAAAAAAAAAAATTAAAAAAAGAATCATAAAGTAGACCATGTTTATTTCAGAAAACTTGGGACATATCCTACAAATTATAATAAAGACTTTAAATTCCTGCAATTTCATCAAGTAATGATCTAACAGTATAACAATATTTTCTCATGTCATTAAATATTCTTTGAAAGTATGATTTAAATGTGATTTTCTGCAAATGTATACATCAATCTGTTTTCTATTTATTTAACCATTCCTCTATTAGTGGACATGTAGACAATTTCCAAATATTCATTACACTTTTGTAAATGTATCTTTATTTTTTTAATTTTCTTTTTTTTCCCTAAATGGAATCTAGCTCTGTCACCCAGGCTGGAGTGCAGTGGTGCAATCTTGCCTCACTGCAATCTCTGCCTCCCAGGTTCAAGCGATTCTCCTGCCTTAGCCTTCTGAGTAGCTGAGACTGCAGGCACGTGCCACCGCGCTCAGCTAATTTTTTGTATTTTTAGTAGAGACCGGGTTTCACCATGTTGGCCAGGCTGGTCTCAAACTCCTGACTTCAGGTCTTGGCCTCCCAAAGTGCTGGGATTACAGGTGTGAGCCACCACACCTGGCCTCTGTCTCCTTCTTAATGCCTATCTTAATGTCTATCTTCTTAATGTGAAGAATGTCTATCTTCTTAATGCCTTCTTAATGTCTATCTTCTTAATGTGAAGATAATTTTTGTTTCAGAGATGTATTTCTTGAGAATCTCCGAATAGTCCATCAGTGTCTCTTTTCCCCAGGCAATGCCTTTGTTCTTACTGATGTCTGTGTGAGAGAACCCAGTGAACTCATCTGTTTTCCGAAGAGACCATGAAGATTGGGCCCATGTGGCACCGAGCACAGTTCTGAACAAAAGTCTTCTGCCTCCACAGGTTCACAGGTAAAAAGAAAAAAAGAGAAAAAAACAAAAAAGAAAAAAAAAGTCTTCTGCCTTTTTCAACATTACCCGTATTTAATCTCTCATCAACGGCACTATGAATGTTCCCACTCAGAAGCTGGACATCCCACTCTCTAGAACTCCAGCTGGATTTTGAGAGGAATGTGACTAATTGATTCTAAAATGAACAAAGAAGAGCTAAGACACAAATAACTAAAGTAATTTTAAAACAGAAGAGCAAAGACAGAGGACTTTTTCTACCAAATATTAAGACAAACCACATTCATAGGAATAAAAATAATTAAATACTGGCACAAGAACAGACAAATAGGCCAGTGCAGTGGCTCATGCCTGTGATCTCAGCAGTAGGGGAGGCCAAGTCGGTGGATCACCTGAGGTCAGGAGTTCGAGACCAGCCTGGCCAACATGGTGAAACCCTGTCTCTATTAAAAATACAAAAATTAGCCACATGGGGTGACAGGAGCCTATAATCCCAGCTACTCCAGAGACTGAGGTAGGAGAATCGCTTGAACCTGGGAGGCAGAAGTTGCAGTGAGCCGAGATTGTGCCATTGCACTCCAGCCTAGGTGACGAGAGCAAAACTCTATCTCAAAAAAAAAAAAAAGAAAAGAAAAGAACAAATAGATTGGTAAAACAAAATAGGGAGCCCCAAAACAAACCCATGTGTATATGGAAACTTCATATATGATAGAAATGGCATCTTTAATCAATAAAGAAAAAAGGATAGATTTTTTTTTTTAGTGAATGTTGTTGGGATGTTAGAAGAGTGGGTACATGGAGAAAAACCCAGTTGGATTCCCACTTCATACTCTATACAAATATTAACCGTAATGGATTACTTTCATCTGAAACGGAAATCTATGAAGATAAGGAAAGTGTAGAAGAATAGCTTTGTTCTTTGAAATGGAGGTGTTTAGTAAGAAAGGCCTGAAAATCTTACCATAAAGGGGGAAATTTGTGGATTTAAACACAAAAAACAACAACAAAAAAGAAACACACCAGAATTTCTTTTCAAAGAAGACGATCATAAATAAAGTTAGGGGACAAGTGATAGCCTAGAAGAGTATATTTACCACCTCTACAACTTAGGAATTGTTATGTAGAATATACACAGAAATTCTGTAAATCAAGAAGTAAAAGGCATGACGTCCAATAGAAAACCTGATGCTACAGTTTGGATGTGTCCATGCCCAGGAAATGTAATCCCCAGTGTTGGAGGTGGGGCCTGGTAGGAAGTGACTGGATCATAGGGGCAGATTTCTCATGAATGGTTTAGCACCATCCTCTTGGTGCTGTCCTCACGATAGCGACTGAGTTCTCACAAGATCTGGCCATTTAAAAGTGTGTGGCAACTCCCTCTCTCTCTTGCTCCTGATTCCACCAGGTGAGATGCCCACTCCCCTTTCACCTTCCACCACGACTGAAAGCTTCCTGAAACCTCCCCAGAAACAGATGCCTGTGTTATATGCTTCCTGTACAGCCTGCAGAACCATTAGCCAATCAAATTTCTTTTCTTTATAAATTACCCAGTCTCAGGTATTTCTTTATAGCAATGCAAGAACAGCCTAATACACGAGACAAAGGATAAAACAGGCAAATCACAGAATAAGGAATCTGAATGTCTAGTGAATCTATAAAAAGATTCTCAAACTTAGTGAGAAAAAAATTCAAGTTAAAATAACAATGAGATACCACTTCACAAAAACTTAAAGGCTTAGTAATATCAAGAATTGGAAGGATAGGGTAACCTTGGACTGTAAACTGATGAAGCCATACTGGAAAGTGACTTCTCGGTATTTATGCAACTTAATATGTTTGAGAAATCTCACTCCAAGGAAACTTGCACACAGATATTAATGGGAACATATATGAGAATGTGCATCTCAGCATTGTTTGCAGTGGCAAGAGCTTGAAAAAACCTGGGACATGATAGGTAGGGACAGAACTCCATCCTATGTGATATATGTATTCAGCTGAAAACTAGGCAATGGTCAGATAAACATTCAGCTATCTAGCTACCTCTTGAAGACATGGTGTCCAGTGGGAAAATGCAGAAAACAAAACAAAATCTGTATCACAGTACCATTGTAAATTTAAAACACTCTGAGCGATACATGATTTCCAAGCATACTGGTGATGCCTTTGAGAGAGAGAGAAAAAAAGAGAATGGGCATCAGGAATAAAGAGAAAAAAAGAAGGCCTTGTTTAGATCTGTGATACCAGAGCATAATCAATGCTATTCTTTCAGTTGCTTATGGAGAAAAAAGAACAAATTTGGAACTATCCTTGATTTCTTTGTTTCTCTCCCATACATCATCCAATCCCTCATCTTCCAGATATATGCAGAATTAAATCATTTCTCATCTTTTCCATCAATACCCCTCTGGGCTTAGTCCCATCACCTACAGCCTAATTACTGCAACAGCAGCCTCCTAACCAGTCTCTTTACTTTTGCATCCACCTGCCCTTGGTCTCTTTTCTTTTCTCTCTCTTTTTTTCTTTTTTTTTTGAGACAGAGTTTTGCTCTTGTCGCCGGGGCTGGAGTGCAATGGCACGATTTCAGGTTACTTCAACCTCCACCTCCTGGGTTCAAGGCATTCTCCTGCCTCTGCCTCCAGAGCAGCTGGGATTATAGGCTCCT
The DNA here is from genome assembly GCA_963574225.1 of Lagothrix lagotricha. Classification (NCBI taxonomy): domain Eukaryota; kingdom Metazoa; phylum Chordata; class Mammalia; order Primates; family Atelidae; genus Lagothrix; species Lagothrix lagotricha. Next base: position 67,016 of record CAUYNB010008515.1, on the reverse strand, counting down.
GCCACCACATCTGCTAATTTTTGTATTTTTAGTAGAGGCGGGGTTTCACCATGTTGGCCAGGCTTGTCTTGATCCACTCACCTCAGCCTCCCAAAGTGCTGGGAGTACAAGCATGAGCCACCATGCGCGGCCGGACCCATTTTCAATGTAGTGACAAGAATGTACTATTAATACAGTGTGAACTGCTACCACACAAAAAAAGAATATACTATTAAACAAAAGTCTTATCACATCAATTTCTGCTTAAGATCTTCTGGTCTCCTACTTCACTCAGAATAAAAGCAAAGGCCTAATAGTCTACAATGTCACATAAGCTTGAGCCCAGTGTCTCTGGCCTTACCTCCTAATACTTTCCTTTTGGCCACTCCCTCATGCCACACTGGCCACCTGTTGTCCTAGAATATACTAAGCACACTCCAGACTCAGGTTCTTTGCAGGTGTTTTCCCTCTGCCTGGAATGTTTTTTCCCTAGATCTCTAAAAAACTTGTTCTCTCACTTCTTTCAGATCTTTATTCAAAAGTCTCTGTGAGACCTTCCCTGGCCACACTATTTAAAATTGCAACCCTCTAGCAGGCAAAAGATCTGAACATGTGAACAAAGCATGTGAACAGATATCTCACCAAAGAAGACATACAAATGGTAAATCAGCACATGAAAAGACGCTCCACATCATATGTTATCAAGGAATTGCAGAGTAAAACAATAATGAAATGCAGTGACACACTACATTTATTATATAAACAGATAGCAACACACTCACAAGACAACAGTTGACCAAATGATGGGCATGTTTTTCTTATTTATAAGTTCTTTCAAAGAGAATATGCAATTCTGTTTGTCTAACATAATTTCAAGTCTTCAAGATAACAATAACTTCTATTTGGTAATTGTTCAAAATGTGAATCTAGGTTCCTATTTTCTTTTTTTTTTTTTCTGGAGACAATCTCACTCTGTCACCCAGTCTGGAGTGCAGTGGCACGATCTCGGCTCACTGCAACCTCTGCCTCCCAGGTTCAAGCGATTCTCCTGCCTCGGCCTCTCAAGTAGCTGGAATTACAGGCGTGCGCTGCCACGCCTGGCTAATTTTTTGTATTTTTGTTAGAGATAGGGTTTCGTCATGTTGCCCATGCTGGTCTCCTGAGCTCAAGTGATCTGCCCACCTCGGCCTCCCAAGGTGCTAGGATTACAGGCATGAGTCACCGTGCCTGGCCCAGGTTCCTATTTTCTAAATGTTTCTTTCCTTATGTCTTCCACCTCAGCTTCCTGAGTAGCTGGGACTGTAGGCACTGGCCACCACACCCAGCTGTCCTGCCAGTTCAAATAAATTAATTATTACTATCTTGAAACAAGGTCTCACTCTGTTACCAAGGCTGGAGTGCAGTGGCATGATTATGCTCACTGTAGCCTTGACCTCCTGGGCTCAAGTGATCCTCCTGCCTCAGCTTCCTGAGTAACTGGTACTATCGGCCAGCACCACCATGCTCAGCTAATTTTTTTTAGAGATGGGGTTTCACTATGTTGCCCAGGCTAGTCTAAAACTCCTGAACTCATGCAATCCTCCCACCTCAGCCTCCCAAAGCCCTGGGATTACAGGTGTAAGCCACCACACCTAACCTAAATTAATTTTCTTTTGAGACAGAGTCTCACTTTATTACCCAGGCTGGAGTGCAATGGCACAACCTCTGCTCACTTCCTCAACCTCCCAAGTAGCTGGGACTGTGGGTGTGCATGCCCAGCTAATTTTTGTAAATTTTTTTGTAGAGACAGAGTTTTGCCATGTTGATCAGACTGATGTGGAACTTCTGAGCTCAAATTATCTGCCCACCTTGGCCTCCCAAAGTGCTGGGATTATAGGCATGAGCCAACGTGCCTGGCCCTAAATTAATATTTGATAGACAAAATTTTTTTTTCTTTTTTTTTTTTTAAAGACGGGGTTTCACTGTGTTGGTCAGGCTGGTCTTGAACTCCCGACCTCAGGTCATCCACCCGCCTTGGCCTCCAAAGTGCTTGGATTACAGGCATGAGCCACCATGCCCGGCCTCACAAAATGTTTTGACCCCAGTATGATTAGAAAAAGAAATGAGCTTGCAAGACACACACACGCACACACACACACACAGCCCAAAATATACCATGTTGACATGGTCAAAAGAAGAATTCCATTTTGTTACACTCTACCAAATACACTTTTATTGGCACCAGTTTAATTTTCTACGTTTCTCTTCTGTCAGGTTGAGTCCCTTTCTAACATTATGGGCAGCATTCCCATTTCTGTAATTGGTCACTTTTTCAATGTAAATATTTTGGGAAAGTTGCACCTTATTTGTGTAGCACCATCCAGTGAATGTGAAACACATTCAAATCCTTAGCCTGCTCAAATAGATCCAGAGTGATCAATGTTTCATTCCTCAAAGAGTATGTCAGATCCAAGAACAGCATCATGGTTTTCCACTCAACAGTATACATAATGAAGGACCTCTAAAAGCTGGGAATCTTTCTTTCTACACTTTCCTGAACAAAAAAGTCAACCACTGCTTTCCCCAGTTAGACACAAGCACCATCCTAACAATTCCAGCATGCCATTTTTATATACAAACAGCCCACAGGGAGCAGCACATAATAACGCTATCCTCCTCTCACCTCCCACTCTCTTCTAACCATGAGACTACTAAAGCAAGTGAACAAGTGGGTAAGCCAATGTAAGAAACTGGGTGAGATGTTTAAAATCTGTTTGGGCATACAAAAGTTTCCAAACTATCAGGCCCTAAGACCATGAAAAATCTTGGTTCTTATCTGAAAAGTCACAGTACTTAGAATCCATACTAGCGAGTTTGCATTTAACCATGTCATTAAGTGATAGTGTTGCCTCTCTTTCCATGTAAGCATTCACAGTTTCTCAGTCTTATTTTTTCTCAGTCTTTAAAAAAAGATGAATACTGGCCGGGCGTAGTGGCTCACGCCTGTAATCCAAGCACTTTGGAGGCCAAGGCGGGCGGATCACCTGAGGTCGGGAGTTCAAGACCTGCCTGACCAACACAGTGAAACCCCACCTTTATTAAAAAAAAAAAAAAAAAAAAAAGACGAATACTGGCCAGGCACAGTGGCTCCTGTCTGTAAACCCAGCACTTTGAGAGGCTGAGGCGGGCTGATGATGAGGTCAGGAGTTCGAGACCAGCCTGACTAACATGATGAAACCCCATCTCTACTAAAAAAAGAAAAAAAAAGATGACTACCTTACTCACAGTAATTGAGTGTCAGGAAGATTTGCTTTAAAATTGTGTATTTTTAGATAAAATTATAATTGAAATAAACTATTGGCCCTAGCAATCTAAAGGAATCTTGCAATAAATTTAATTAGTTACTAGTAAGTATTTAGTTAGGTCTACTTGATGCTTTCTACCCTGAAAAAATATTTATACTTGTTCACTTTTTTATTATCTGTTTCCCCCATAGAATGAAAGTACAATAACCTCAGGGACTTTTTTTTTTCTTTTTAATCTTTTCCTCTGCTTTATCCATTGTATCTAGTATATGACAGGAGTTAAATAAATATTTGCTTAATGAATAAAAATGTGCCAGCAACTAGCCAAATGTTTTCGTTTTCTCCCTCTAGAAAGCCACCTGAGTGTATCTTTGTCTGCCACAAAATTCCAAACTGCTTTTCTCTGACTCACTGTCACTGTAGCATTGCTTTATGGAGATTAAACAGAGTTCACTAACAAATGGCCTCAAAATATTCCCATGGCTACAGTTTGCTTATGTCATCAAAGTTATTCCTTGGGTATCTTACATTATTTCTTTGATAAAAATCTAAGACATGCACAAGAGGTGAGTTTAGACTAGCTGACTACTCTTGGAAAACTTTAAAGATTGTTAAATTACTATGTTAAAACCAAGAATCAATAGTTACTTTGACATGGATTGGGTTACCCCTCAGTTCAAAATATGAGCATCAGCAGATGCACAGAAGTGCTGAGCTAAGCTTGTCATTCTTGAAAGCAAAGCCAAATGGGGATTTTCCTAAGATACAGTCAACCCAGAAAGGGAATTAGGCAATTTTAGCCCATCTATTTCATCCTCTCTCTCCGCTTGCATAGTGATTCACAGAAGCAGGAGCAGCTCTGACAGATGGTGCTTAGTAGAACAATTGGTTTGTATGCATTTAACCTGCTCAAAGCACCAAACCTCCCTCGTGCTATCATCAGTGCTTCTGCCCAAAACCTTAACCAGATTTCTGGGTGCTTCTTCTCTTACGAGAGACTATCTCTGATCTTATTTTGACCTGATTTCGTTCAGATAGAAATGGTAGGAAGTACTTTCCAAACTTGCCTAATCCTGAGAATCAACTAAAATATTTATTTTGAAATGCAGCTTCCAAAAGAACTACCAAAATAATAGCTGCATAAATCAGCATCCTGAACCTCCTGAAAAGCATTCAAAGCAAGGTGAAAAACAATGAAACACAAAAACGGATATACTATTCCTACACCAATGTCTATAGCAGTATTAACAATGCAGCCCAAGTATTCAGCAGCAGATGAATAAACAAAATGTAGTATATGCATACAATGGAATATTATTCAACCTTAAAGAGGAATGAAATTCTGATACGTTTTACAAGATGGACAAACTAGAAAAACATTGTGCTAAGTAAAATAAAAATAGGCCAGAGAGAAAAGGAAAAATACTGTATGATTCTACTTACATGAGGTACTTTGGGTAGTCGAATTCATAGAGACAGAAAGTGGAATGGTGGTTGCCAGGGACTGGAGGAGGAGGGAACAGGAATTGGCGTTTAATGGGTAGAATTTCGGTACGGGATGATGAAGAAGTTCTGGAGTTAGATGGTGATAGTGGTTGTACGACGATATGAATATATTGCTTGCACAATAGCTCATGCTTGTATTCCTAGCACTGTGAATGGCCGAGGTGGGAGGACTGACTGAGCCCAGGCATTTAAGACCAGCCAGGGCAACTTAGTGAGAACTTGTCTCTACAAAAAATAAAGTTCCAGCTCCTCAGGAGGCTGAAGCAAGAGGACTGATGGAGCCTGGGAGGCTGAGGCCACAGTGAGCTGTGATTGTGCCATTGCATTCCACCCTGGGTGACAGAGCAAGATCTTAGATCAAAAAAACTGCCCCCCCCAAAAAAAATAAACAGTTTCGGGTGCGGTGGCTCACACCTGTAATCCCAGCACTTTGGGAGCCTGAGGTGGGCAGATCATGAGGTCAGGAGATCGAAAACAGCCTGCCCAACATGGTGAAACCCCATCTCTACTTAAAAAAAACACAAAAATTAGCTGGGTGTGGTGGCACGCTCCTGTGGTCCCAGCTACTTGGGAGGCAGAGGCAGGAGAATTACTTGAACCCAGGAGGCGGAGGTTGCGGTAAGCTGAGATCGTGCCATTTCACTCCAGCCTGGGTAACAAGAGCCAAACTTCATCTCAAAAAAACAAAAAACAAAAAACAAAAAAAAACAATGTAAATATACTTACTGCCACTGAACTGTACACTTTAAACACATTTAAAATGGTTAAGGCCAGGCATCGTGGCTCACACCTGCAATGTCAGCACTTTTGGTGGCTAAGCGGGGAGAATCACTTGTGGCCAGGAGTTTGACACCAGCCTGGGCAACATAGCAAGATCCATCTTTATTTATTCATTTATTTAGAGACAAGGTCTGGCTCCATCGCTGACGCTGGATTGCAGTGACCTGATCTCGGCTCACCGCAACTTCTGCCTCCTGGATTCAAGCCATCCTCCCATCTCAGCCTCCTGAGGACTACAGGTGTACACCACCATGCCCAGCTAATTTTTGTATTTTTTGTGGAGATAGGGTTTCGCCATGTTGCCAGGCTGTTCTCAAACTTGTGAGCTCAAACAATTCACTCGTTCTGGCCTCCAAAGTGCAGGGATTACAGGTATGAGCCACTACACCTGGCCTAAGACCCATCTTAAAAAAACAAATGGGTCAGGCATGGTGGCTCATACCTGTAATCCTAACACTTTGGGAAACCAAGGCAGGTGGATTGCCTGAGCTCAGGAGTTTGAGACCAGCCTGGGCAACACAATAAAATCCCGTCTCTACTAAAATACGAAAAATTAGCCAGGCGTGGCAGCATGCGCCTGTAGTCCCAGCTACTTGGGAGGCTGAGGCAGGAGAATCCCTTGAATCTGGGAGGTGGAGGTTGCAGTGAGCTGAGATCCGGCCACTGTGCTCCAGCCTGGGTGACAGAGTGAGACTCTATCTCAGAAAAGAAAAGAACTGAAAACAATTACAAAGTTACCAATGAACAAATCATACTAACAAGGAGACTAATAGCTGTCAAGAAACAGATGAGGCTGGGCACAATGGCTCACACCTGTAATCCCAGCACTTTGGGAGGCTGAGGCAAGTAAATTGCTTGAGCCCAAGAGTGTGAGACCAGCCTGGGCAACATGGTAAAACCCTATTGTCTCTACAAAAAAATACAAAATTTAGCCAGGTGTGATATCACATGCCTGTATTCCCAGCTACTCGAGAGGCTGAGGTGAAACGATCAGTTGAGTCCAAGGACATCAAGGCTGCAGTGAGCCATGATCCCACCACTGCGCTCTGGTGTGGACTATATGTATATATATATATATATATATATATATATATATATATAGAGAGAGAGAGAGAGAGAGAGAGAGAGAGAGGAAGAAGAAGAAGAAGAGAAGAAAAGAAAGAGATAGAAAGAGAGAGAGGGAGAGAGAGAGAGAGGGAAGGAAAGAAAGAGGGAGGGAGAGAAAGAAAGAGAAAGAAAAGGACAACTCTGGGAAGACATAATGAAAAATAATAGGAGACAACCTGTGAACTAAAGTACAGGGGAAAAAAAATAAATCCAATAAGAATAAGGATGAAATTAGGAGCACAAGAAAGTGAAATACAGAATTTAAAAGAATTGGAGAAAGATTAGAGAGAAAACAAGGAGTGCCAACATTTGCATAATTGAAGGGCTTGCAGTTGTAAACGTTGAGATTGAGGTGTCAGCAGACATGTTTTGTTTGGATCTCATGTTATTTGTAACTGTGTGTGTAATTATATGCCATCACTTAACAACTGGAAGATATCACCCCAGAAAAGTTCTATTTGGCTTCTTTCAAAAAGATCAGAACCACTATACACCAAAACTGCATTTCTGCCTAGCTTCAGTTGAAAAGAGCCAAGCAATAGCTCCTGCCGCTTTAACGTAGTACAAATTCACCCAGATATCCACGGTCTGCACTGGACTCTCACCTCCTGCAGGCATTTGGGTTTGGGATCCTGGTATACACAGTGTGATAAGGTAGTTTTTAAAAAGCACCTCTCATGAGAGCTGGTCATTAAAAAAAAAAAAAAGCATGGATGGGCCAGCCACCGTGTCACACGCCTCTAATCTCAGTGTTTTGGGAGACCTAGTTGGGCAGATCACTTGAGTTCAAGAATTTGAGACCAGACTCGGCAACATGTTGAAATTCCATCTCTACAAAAAAAACTCAGAAAAATTAGCCAGGCATGGTGGCACATGCCTGTAGTCCCAGCTACTTGGGAGGCTGAGGTAGGAGGATCACTTGAGCCCTGGAGGTTGAAGCTATAGTGAGCTGTGATCATGCCACTGCACTCCAGCCTGGGCAACAAAGCAACACCCTGTCTTAAAAAAAAAAATAAGAGTAATAAAAGAAAAATAATAAACCTCCATCTCCTCACCTGCAAAATGGCCAGACTACCTGTCTTATAAGGATTTCCTAAGAGAGTTTAACGAGAAAATGCACATAAAGCTCAATAGCAATTGTTAACAAATGATAGAAAAAAAATAACCAACTAAAAATTTGAGGCCGGGCACAGTGGCTCACACCTGTAATACCAGCACTTTGGGAGGCCGAGGCGGGCAGATCACCTGAGTTCAGGAGTTTGAGACCAGCCTGCCCAACATGGTGAAACCCTGTCTCTACTAAAAATACAAAAATAGCCAGGCGTGGTGGTACGCATCTGTACTCCCGGCTACTAAGGAGGCTGAGGCAGGAGACTCACTTGAACTCGGGAGCGGCGGTTGCAGTGAGCCAAGATCATGCCACTGCACTCCCAGCCTGGGCAACAGAGCAAGACTCCATCTCAAACAAACAAACAAACCAAAAAATTGTAAACGCAATTCTAGAACTGCGGATAGAATCAGAGCTATGGTCCATGAATTGGAAAGACAGTGTTGCAAAGGTCCTAGATTTAGGACTTTATGACTAAAATGTCAGAACTTGTCCTCTACCTCCCCATCTCCATGTCTCTAAATCCCCAAGAGTTAACAGATAGAAAGAGCCCTTGTGTAAGAAAGGAAGGAAAGGAGAAAGGAAGAATGAGTGAAGGAGCTGAAAAAGAGAACCCAAGATGTTTTCCTTTATTTGTAAAGCAGAAGAAAAAGGAAGTTTCCAATTCATCTCAGTTTGTTTCGGCCAACCCATCCCCATCCCTCTGCCAAGAAAAAAATGTTAACTAAGGCATACAGTTACATTCTATACCCCTAGTTCCAAAGAAAAGATTTTTAAAAGACCCACACTTAGTCAGGTTGACTGCAAAATAAATCTCTAAGCCTCCCTGACTAAGATACTATTTGGGTAGTATTTAACAGAGGTATTTGTTAGATGTAAATAATAATACTAACAAAAACCAGCAACAACAAAAACGTGATTACAACTCTGATTTAGTCCAAAAATTTCAAATAAAGGATGATTTTGTGTAAGGGGTGGTCAATTTATCCTCTTCTGTTGTAAAAAACATATAGAATTAACTTTTGAATTTTCTACACAAGCAATAGTCAACCCCGTAAACACTTTTTGCCCATGCTTCTGCTAAACACATTTTCTAGTAGCCACATTTATTTTAATTTCATTTCTTCAGAACACCGTGTTTTTTGTTTGCTTGTTTGTTTGTTGTGATGAGGTCTTGTTCTACCGACTAGGCTGGAGTGCAGTGGTAAGATCTCGGCTCACTGCAGCCTTCACCTCCTGAGCTCAAGCAAAAGTAGCTGGGACTACAGGTGCACATCACCATGCCCAGCTAATTTTTGTATTTTTTTTTAGAAACAGGGTCTCACTATGTTGCCCAGGTTGGTCTTGAACTTCTGGCCTCAATTGATTCTCCTGCTTCTGCCTCTCAAAGTGCTGAGATTATAGGCGTGAGCCACTGTGCCCAGCCATATTTTCCTTTTTAAAAATAGTATGTCAAAATTGAAGTTTTAAGTCTTCCCAGTGTTCTAGTACCTGAATACCAAACCATGTTTGGCTTACTGTGTTCCTGATTTCACTTCTTCTTTGTAGCTGAGGAAAATAATCATATTAAGTCTGAAACTGAATTAGCTCTCATTTAAAAAAAAAAAAAGCTTGGTGAGTTAAATTACCAATGATTTTGATTAATAAGATATTTAATAATGTCATAAATACTGTAAGCAAGAGCATAAATCATCTGGCAACAACTAGGTTATCTTCTGCTACAAATAAATATTATTGCCAGTGGATTTCAAATATTCACTTAAGTACCACAAAAACTGTAAGGTAGGTTCTAGAATGTGACAATTTGGCTGAAAACTCTAGATTTTTTTTGAAAAGAAACTAGCACCAGGGTTAACACTAAGGAACATATCTGCATCATGCGGCACCAAAGAACGTGAGCAGTGGCAAATCCAGATGAGTCTGAAGCAACCTCAATTCTTGCCTCCTCAGAGGAAATAATTTATCCAAGTGGCATAAGGTAGAAGGGGAGACCAATGTAAGTTTTAGAGCAGGAGTGAAAATTTATTAGAAAGCTTTAAAGCAGGAACCAAAGGACCTAAAGTACCCTTGGAAGAGGGCCAAGCAGGCAACTTGTGAGATTCAAGTACATGGTGTAACGTTGGACTTGGGATCTTATATGTTGGCATGCTTTTGGGGTCTTCTGTTACTTCTCCCCTGATCCTTCCCTTGAGGTGAGTTGCCTGCATGCACAGTATCCTGCCAGTGTCCCTTTGGGAGGGGCCACATGAACGGTGTGTTTGCTGAAATTGTATGCATGCTCAACTGAGACTTTCTTCTCTTACTAGCTAAGTGTTCCTAGGTCATATACCAGTTAAACTCTGCCATTTTGCCTTTTAGTGCACATGCTTGAGCCCACTTGCCTAACTCCCGAAATCTTACAAGGAAGTTGCTGATCACCAGTTTCAGGTGTTTATTTATTGGGAGACGGCCTTTCCCTGGCACCAGCTGAAACCAATTATTATTTTACAGCTACAGTTTAACAACTACCTGACCATCACCTGATGGTCACCTGACATTACTGGCTGAGGGAGCCCTCTCCTGCCCTGGTGATGTCTGACTATCTACTGTAACAAAAGTAACAGGTGCTTGGTAGCAGAAGGAGTGCTATGAAGAGTATTCCATTATTATGTGAAGGAATGGGTATGGGGTACAAAGTCACTTGCCATTAATTGCATATGTTTTTAAAGTCTAATTGTTCTAAACTGTCTCAACCAAGGATAATCGTGGTCCTTATTTCCATGAAGCTATGCTCAAGGACACATAGACCTGGAAGATTGTTGAGGTCATCCGGTCCAGTTTGCTCATTTTACATAGGAAACTGAAGATGGGAAATATGGCCTGCTCATGGTGACCAGATCACGGGCTCCTTTTGAATCCCCTTGCCTCAGCAGCAATTGCACCAAGTACACATTATTTGATTGAAAAGTGATGAATTTATATTCATGAACAAAGAACGAATAGGATCATTATTATCATTTACATTCTAGATGTGCTTCAGGGAAAAGGTGTTGTGCACTAAATGTTTGTCTTTCCAAAATTCACATGTTGAAGTCTTAACCCCTGATGTGATGGCATTAGGAGGTGAGGCCTTTGGGAAGGAAGTAATTAGGTTTAGATAAAGTCATGAAAGTGGAGTCCCCTGATACAATTAGTGCTCTTACAAGAAGCAATACCAGCCAGTCTCGGTGGCTTACAGCTGTAATCCTAGTACTTTGGGAGGCCAAGGTGAGTGGATCATGAGGTCAGGAGATTGAGACCAGCCTGGTCAACATGGTGAAACCCCATTTCTACTAAAAATACAAAAATTAGCTGGACGGGGTGGCATGCGCCTGTAGTCCCAGCTACTTTGGAGGCTGAGGCAGGAGAATCGCTTGAACCTGGGAGGTGTAGGTTGCAGTGAGCAGAGATTGAGCCACCGCACTCCAGCCTGGCAACAGAGTGAGACTCTGTCTCAAAAAAATAAAATTAAAAACAAACAAAAAACTCACACCTAGGCTGGGTGCAGTGGCTCACGCCTGTAATCCCAGCACTTTGGGAGGCCGAGGTGGGTGGATCACCTGAGACCAGGAGTTCAAGACCAGCCTGGGCAATATGACGAAACCCCGTCTCTGCTAAAAATACAAAAAATTAGTGGGGCGTGGTGGCGGTTGCCTGTAATCCCAGCTACTTGGGAGCCTGAGGCAGGAGAATTGCTGGAACCTGGGAGGCGGAGGCTGCAGTGAGCCGAGATTGCGCCATTGCACTCCATCCTGGGCAAGAAGAGCGAAACCCCCACACCTAAAAAAAGTGTAAACATCACAAAACATAAATGACCATTGGGTCACAGGCCATATTACCCTCCATACTAAAAGCAGACACTAATAATAGTAATTTTGAGATAGCCTATAAAACATGTGGCTCTGAGAAAATTCTAAGTACCAGTGTTTTATTTTTACCAAAGTGTTTAGAAAGATTCTTTCATACATAACAGATGCTTAACAGTATTTGTTGATTCAGTTTAATATTGAAACTAAAATTTTCCAACATAGCAAGTATTGAATTCCAGATTATGTAAAATGAAATGGATATGCATTACCCCACATCCTGGAACTGAGTAGGAAAAAAAGCTTTCACTCTTTCTTTTCTTACCTTCCTTCCTTCCCTCCTTCCTTCCTTCCTTCCTTATTTTTTGAGACGTTGTCTTGCTCTGTTGCCCAGGTTGGAATACAGTGGTGTGGTCATAGCTCACTGCAGCCTTGACCTCCCAGGCTGAAGCTATCCTCCCCACCTCAGCCTCCTGTGTAGCCAGGACCACAGGCACACACCACCACACCTGGCTAATTTTTTATTTTTTTGTTCAAAGTCTCCTTATGTTGCCTAGATGGAAAAGCTTTGTCTCACACTTGTGGGTTTTTTTTTTTTTTTTTTTTGCGACAGAGTCTCACTCCATCACCAGGCACCAGGCTGGAGGAGTAGCTGGGACTACAGGTACGCGCCACCCTGCCCAGCTAATTTTTTTTGTATTTTTAGTAGAGACGGAGTTTCACCATGTTGGCCAGGATGGTCTCGATCTCTTGACCTTGTGATCCACCCGCCTCAGCCTCCCAAAGTGCTGAGATTACAGGCGTGAGCCACCGTGGTGTCCGGCCCATACTTGTGTTTTTAATCTGCATTCAGTATATTACCTGCTGTTCCAAATATGTACATTTATATGTTTATATTCAGTGTCTATGCTGAATTTGTGCTTGTGTGGGTGGAGACACACACAAACAATGTAATTCCTACAGTACCTTCATTTGTAACTTCCAGGAAGCTAGAGGACTGTCCACAGGATGAGCGATGATGGGGACATTTTCCTGGATATTGATACAAGGGCACTTATCAACACTTTCTGTTTACATATCAGTAAAGTGCTGATTTTTTTGGAAGAACACCCTACTTGGTAAGGATGTCCTACCTCTCCAGAAAATTTTACTGTTGCCCTAGACCTAAATACATAAAAAAAAGAAAACTCTATTGCACCCTTTTCTAGCCTGAAATTTACCAGAGCTATGTAGAGTTTACCCTACCTCAAAAAACAAACAAGCAAACAAACTAAAAAATAAAACAAAAAAAGAAACTAAAGCTTTGCCTTATTTATCCCGACTTGTAAAGAGACTGAAATCCTAAATCCCAGTCCCACAGAAATGCCAACTGGCATTCAATATATTGCTAAAATAATTAATTGGGAGGCCATTAGGCTGAAAAGGCTACAGTGCCTTGGATTCCTACATAAGCAAACCAAAAGCCAACTCAGTGTAAACAGTAAAACAAAACATAAGCTTAACCAATCAGAAACAAGAACTGGCTGGGCTATCATGTGTGCTATCCCGTGCACTAATTACATACCAGCATATATATAAACACAAAATATCAGCTCACATATTTTTCTACCAGCACACTTTCACTCCCAACAACAGGAACATGAAAAAAGGGAAAACACATGACACTCTTCCCAAAGTTTTGGGCTATGTTATGCAAGAAGGATAATATGAGCAAATAAATTCAGCTTAACCAGAGCAAAAACCAACAGACAAAAAGGTAATGTACCTTGACTCACTTTTCCTTATGAGTTATGTTTATTCTTCTTCCATTCGTCTTTGTGAATAGGAACAATGCCTTCACTATTTTTGCCCCCTCAGAAGACTGCATCAGAATCACATGAAGAGTTTAAAAAAAAAAACACACACCAGTTCCCAGGACTACCCTTTATCAGGAACTCCAGAGAGCTGGGCTCAAGAATCTGTGATTTTAACAATTCCTCAGATGCTTTTTCTGTTGACCAATACCAGCAGCATGTGGGAATTATTGCTCAGGGTATCTAGAGCAGTTCACTACGTACAGCAGTTTTATATAAATGTTCACTGAATGAGTAAGTAAACAAATGAATCAAAACTGGAAAGGCACCAGGTGCGGTGGCTCACACCTGTAAATCCCAGCACTTTGGGAGGCTGAGGCTGGTGGATCACTTGAGGTCAGGAGTTTGAGACAAGCCTGGCCAACATGATGAAACACCATCCCTACTAAAAACACAAAAATTAGCCAGGTACGGTGGTGGGTGCCTGTAGTCTCAGCTACTAGGGATGCTGAGGCACGAGAATCATGTGAACCCTTGAGGTGGAGGACGTTGCCGTGAGCTGAGATCATGCCACTGCACTCCAGCCTGGGTGACAGAGCAAGACTCTGTCTCAAAAATATAAATAAATAAAAACTTTTAAAAACTAGAAATGAGCAACTCTGTAGCTCTGACCACACACAAGACCTATTGGTCTATGAATCTCCTAAGTATCTTGCATCTTACATCATTTAGCCCAGATAGATAGTGGCTCAACTCTGATCTGTGTTCCCTCATTCCTCTTCACTCCTGAGCAGCCAGTAGGACCCTACCTCAAAAAACAAACAAGCAAACAAACTTAAAAACAAAACAAAACAAAACAAGAAAATAAATAAAGCTTTGCCCTATTTATCCCCTGACTTGTAAGGAGACTGAAATCCTAAATCCCAGCCCCACAGAAATGCCTACTGGCATTCAATATATCCCTATTTGGGAGGCCATTAGGCTGAAAAGGCTGCAGTACCTTAGATTCCTACATAAGTAAACCAAAAGCCAACTCAGTGTAAACAGTAAAACAAAACATAAGCTTAACCAATCAGAAACAAGAACTGGCTGGGTATGGTGGCTCATGCCTGTAATCTCAACACTTTGGGAGGGCAAGGTGAGCGCATTTGCTTGAGGTGAGGAGTTCGAGACCAGCCTGGGCAACATGGTGAAACCCCGTCTCACAGGGCGTCGTGGGCATGCACCTGTAGTCCCAGCTATTCAGGAGGCTAAGGTGTGAGGCTCTCTTGAGCTTGGGAGGTTGAGCGGAGCAGTAAGCTGTGATTGTGCCAATGCCCTCCAGCCTCGGCAGCAAAGTGAGACTGAAATGGTAAAGAAAGTAAAGAAACCACAAGCTAACCTTTAACTATAGACATTAGCAATCATAAACTACCAGCTCTAACCTCTAACTATGGACTTTTCCCTTTAACCAATCAAATACTGTGTTTGTCTTGCTTGTGTGAGAACCTTATAAAAATTTCCCCCTCATGTTCCCTTGGTAGAACCCTGAACTACTTGTGATTCAGTGCTGCCTAACTGGTGAATTACTGAATGCTTATATAAACTCACTAAAATTTTAAGGTGCTGAGGGCCAGGCGCCCTAGCTTATACCTGTAATCCCAGCTACTTGAGAGGCTGAGGCAGGAGGATCATTTGAGCCCAGGGGCTGGGGCTACAATGAGCTATGATTGCATCACTACACTCCAGGTTGGGTGACAGAGCAAGCTCCTGTGTCTGAAGACATGAATAAATAAAAATTTTATCTTGCTATCTACTGTTTACTTTGTATATGCCAGGCATAGCAGAAGATGCAAAATAATTATAAAGTTTGATACCTGCCTGTATTAGTCCATTTTCACACTGTCAATAAAGACATACTCAAGACTGGGTAATTTATAAAGAAAAAAGAGGTTTAATGGACTCACAATTCCACATGGCTAAGGAGGCCTCACAATCATGGCAGAAGGCAAGGAGGAGCAAAGTCATGTCTTACATGGCAGCAGGCAAGAGAGTGTGAGAGGGAACTGCCTTTATGAAAGAACACTCACAAGAACAGCATGGGAAAAACCTACTCCCATGATTCAATTACTTCCCACTGGGTCTCTCCCACAACACATGGGGATTATGGGAACTACAATTCAAGGTGAGATTTGGGTGGGGATACAGCCGAACCATATCACTGCCCTTGGATACTTTTTATGTTTAATGTTGGAGAGAGGAAAAAATATGTCATATCTTATGCTAAAAACTTTGTTGACATCATTTAATTCATTCCTTAGAGCAATTCTATAAGAGGTGTGGTGGGAGGTATTATTATCCCTATTTCATAAGTTAAAAAAAAAAAATCCCGCAAAGGCTCAAAAGGTTAAATACCAGCTAAAGGTTACATATTGGCACAGTTTGAATTTGAACTTCCCTCTCACTCAGAACCCAAGCTATTGCCACTAACCTATTATACATGCAAGTGCAATGTAACTTACTGTCACTGATTAGAGTTGATGAAAGGAAAGAGTCTTTGGCAGGTCTAAGGATTCAGCAACTTCACTTTCTAGTTTTATAATTTAGAGGAAGGAAGTTATTACCTGCAAAATAAGGGAATAATGCAAATCATAAATCTTGTGAGGCCTACCAGATAAAATGTTAACAGCCCAGAACCTAACAAAAAGTAAACACTCAGAAAACGTTATTTAGTAATTACTTTAAACATGCATATTAAATAAATATTACATTTAAATATTTGTATGTTTTTATGATCAGGCCTGGAGAAAATTTAAGAAGATGCAAATGAAGAGATAAAAGCAGATGAAAATGAGCAGTAGAAACAGACGAAGTTTTGACTGACAAGCCTGGGAAACAAAAAAACAAAAAAAGAAACAGCGGAAGGTGCACAGGCAAAGGACCCGAGGCACCAGAGGCAAGGCACCACAGACTTGTTTGCTTGTTTGTTTTAAGATGGAGGCTTGCTCTGTCACCCAGGCTGGAGTGCAGTGGCGTGATCTCAGCTCACTGCAACCTCGGTCTCCTGGGTTCAAGGGATTCTCCTGCCTCAGCCTCCCAAGTAGCTGGGATTATAGGGGCAGGCCACCACCACGCCCAGCTAATTTTCTGTATTTTTAGTAGAGACGGGGCTTTACCGTGTTGGCCAGGATGGTCTCAATCTCTTGATCTCATGATCCATCCGCCTTGGCCTCCCAAAGTGCTAGGATTACAGGCGTGAGCCACAGCGCCCGGCCCAGAAATTGGTTTTAAAGTTCAGTCTGCCAAAAACAGAGCCCTGCTAGGGGAGGCTAGAAAGATGGGTAACCAACACACCAAGACTTTGGGTAAATATTTCTGTATTTATTCAAAGGCAATTGAAGCAATTAAAGGAATTTAACACAAGGAAGAAACTTGTTTAGGTTAGTTGTTTGTTTGTTTGCTTGTTTTGCATTCAACCCCCGTTGATTAGAATTTTAAAAGATTAGGCCGGGCGTGGTGGCTCACGCCTGTAATCCAAGCACTTTGGAGGCCAAGGTGGGCGCATCACCTGAGGTCGGGAGTTCAAGACCAGCCTGACCAATACGGTGAAACCCTGTCTTAAAAAAAAAAAAAAAAAAGATTACACCAAAGGAGAGTGAACAGAATTTCTGTTTCTGTTTTCACTTTTTTATTCTCATTCTCTGTTTCTCTGTCTCTCTCTCTCTCTCTCTCTGTGTGTTCAACTAGCTAGCTCACATTTTATAATTAAAAAAACCCAATTTTTTAAACAATAAATTTAGTGATAAATATCATCTTGATTGTGGTACTAGTTTCACAGATAAAAACATGTCAAAATTTATCAACTTATATACTGTAAATTTAATTTTTAATTTTTTTAAAATTAAGATGACGTTTTTGCTATGTTGCCAAAGCTGGTTGTACATCTGGCCTCCAATGATCCTCTCACCTTGGCCTCCTGAGTAGCTGGAACTACAGGTGTGCACTGCCACACTTGGGTAACTTGTATACTTTAAATATATACAGCATACTGGATGTCATATATATCTCAACAAATCTATTCAGCATAATAAAATTGTAAGAAAAAATAAGTCACTTTGATAAAGACAAAGGTAAAGACAGGAAAACAAAATAGCAGGGACCTTAATAGTTTACTTAAATGACATATGGTGGTGACTTGGATTACAATGGTGGCAATTGGAATGTGAAAAAAAATAAGGACTTGGTGATTGATTAGATATAGTGGGTTTTCTAGATAAGGGAGAGAATGACGTCTGGTGGCTTTTCCTGATTTCTCGCTTGAGCAAACTGGATAGATGATGGTATTGCAGGCTGGCTTTCTTGGGGTAATGGTCAAATTAGCATGGGGAACGCTAACTAGCATGCTTTGGGGAACACCAGGGAAAGGGAAGAGAGAGAAGCAGAATCAGATAGACTGAGAGGTTGATCCCAATGAAGGCCTTTTCCAACAGTACATGGAGTTCTGAAACTGAAATGTCCCTTCAGAATAGTCCTCAGATGAGGCAAAAGGCCCAGATCTTTGTCCCCTCACACCAATCAGTCATTTAGATGGTGGATGCCTCTGAAAGGAGTTGTGACCTTGGGCAAGGCAGTTCTCTTTAGCTGAGGCAATCTCAAAAGAAGGCTGAGTCACAAGCAGGCCATTCTCACCCAGCACTCCTAAGAACTCGAAAGTAAGTCATTCCTTCCCCAAGAGGGACCGGGCAGCACATCTCAGCGTCTACCACTGTTGGTGGTTCTCTTACTGAGACACAGAACGCTTATTTCTCAAATGGAGAACAACTATGCATATTACAAAAATACAAGGGAGGCGTGGTGGCTCACGCCTATAATCCCAGCACTTTGGGAGGTTAAGGTGGGAAGATCATTTCAGCCCAGGAGTTCAAAACCAGCCTGGCCATTATGGCGAAATCCCATCTCTACTAAAAATACAAAAATTAGCTGGGTGTGGTATCGCATTCCTGTAATTCCAGCTACTTGGGAGGCTGAGGCAGGAGAAGCTGAACCCAGGAGGCAGAGGTTGCAGTGAGCCAAGATTGTGCCACTACACTCCAGCCTGGACAACAGAGCAACATTTTGTCTCAAAAAAAAAAAAAAGGCCCAAACCAAAAAAAAAACAAAAACTCACATTCATCAGTCAAGTGCTATACTAGTTTGTTAATACAATTTTAAATTTGCAGCTAGGCTCACGCCTGTAATACCAGCACTTTGGGAAGCTGAGGCAGGAGGATCCCTTGAGTTCAGGAGTTTGAGAGCAGCCTTAGCAACATAGTGAGACCTCCAGCTCTTTTTTTTTTTTTTTTTGAGACCCCCCCAACTCTAAAAGAAAGAAAGAAAGAGAAAGAGAGAGAGAGAAAGAAAAAGAAAGAAAGAAAAGAAAGAAAGAGAAAGAAAGAAAGAAGGAGGGAAGGAAGGAAGGAAGGAAGGAAAGAAAGAAAGAAAGAGAAAGAAAATAAATTAGCCAGGCAAGGTGGTGCACAGCTGTAGTCCCAGTTACTTGAGAGGCTGACGGAGGAGAATCACGTGAATGAGCAAGGGCAGTTGAGGCTGCAGGGAGCTGTGTTCAGCCACTGCACTCTTGCCTCGGTGACAAAAATAAATACATTTTACAGTTAATGGTCACAAAGGGGTTTTAGAATGCTTGCCTTCTGAAATCACATCATTGCAAGAATAACTCTATAGTTTCTTAAGAGAATAATGATGGAGTTTTTGTGGAAGTAAAAATCTGAGGCAACAATCCAGCTCTGCCTACTTCTCTCAACCTCTACTGCAGGATTCAAACCTCCTCTCATCACTCCTTGGATTATCCTTACAGCCCCTAACACAGCTGCTCCTGTGCCACACAAACCATTCTTCACATTTCGGCTAAAGAAAGGTTTCAAACACTAACCATTTATAGCTTCAGCAGCTAGCACAATCCCTGGTACATAGTTTATACACAATTAATACTTGCTGAAAGAAAAAGTCACTAAGGAATAATATACGTTAAGCTCTATTTCCTATGTGATATCAATGAAATTCACACATTTTACCTAGACTATGTAATATCCCAGTTTAAATCTAATCATTGGCTCCTATTGCCCTTGGAGTAAAATACAAACTCAGTTTATATGACTTTTTGCAGTCTGGTCTCTGATCATCTCTGAAATTTGCTTTTTTGCCCCTTTTTTCCCTGCCCCCCCCCACCTCTTCCCTTTTACTTTCTGAACAACAGAGCTATCACGCTGCTTTTTAAAATCCCAAGCATGCTGTGCTCCCTTTGGCTTTTGGGATCTTTCCATATGCTGGTCTCTGCCTGAAACATTCTTCACCCTTCACTATATGTAAGTTTTTTCTTTTTTTCTTTTTCTGAAGGTCTTAGACTAACACACCATATGCAAGTTAACTGCCTCTCTTTCCCCCAAACTTGCCCCATCACTTCCCATCATGTCTGCACGCACGCACACACACACACACAGACACACATCCTCACTCATAACATATATTCACATGAGAATCTAATTCCTATAAACTGTGGGGGCTGAATTCTGGGCAGAAATGTAGTTATAAGCATTAATCAGGCTGCACTTTGACCCACTTCCTTGTAACTGAACGTCGCATAACACTAGATGCTGACTATTTGCATCTCGAATTTTCCTATAGATAGGATTTCTGGCATTAGAATCATTAGGCTTTTAAGAACTGCTTAAGACGGCCGGGTGCTGTGGCTCACGCCTGTAATCCCAGTACTTTGGGAGGCTGAGGCGGGTGGATCACGAGGTCAAGAGATCGAGACATCCTGGCCAACATGGTGAAACCCCGTCTCTGAAACAACAACAACAACAAAAAAGAACTGCTTAAGGCTAGACGGGCTGCTCACGCCTATAATCCCAGCACTTTGGGAGGCCGAGGTGGGCGGATCACCTGAGATTAGGAGTTCGAGATTAGCCCGGACAACAAGGTGAAACCTTGTCTCTACTAAAAATGCAAAAATTAGCCAGGCAGGATGGCGGGCACCTGTAATCCCAGCTACTCAGGAGGCTGGGGCAGGAGAATCGCTTGAACCCAAGAGGCGGAAGTTGCTGTGAGCGGAGATCGTGCCACTGTGCTTCAGCCTGGGCGACAGAGTGAAACTCTATCTCAAAAACAAACACACACACACACACACCCTAGCCTCACGGTCCTATGACTAAATCTTTTTCTCTGCTGCAACCCTGCACATTGAGTTGCAACAGATCTACTACAGTTACATTCCCTGACCCTGACCATCCCTGAAAATTTGGGTTAGGTGCCTTCCTTTGGGCTCACATGGCACTTTTAATTCTCTTACCAGAAAATTTATCACCTGTGATGGTTATTTTTCTGTATCTTGGCTGGGCTACTGTGTCAATATTTGGTCAAACATTATTCTGAATGTTTCTATGAAAGTTTTTTTTTTTTTGAGACAGAGTCTCACTTTGTCACCCAAGGTGGAGTGTAGTGGCCTGATGTTGGCTCACTGCAACCACTACATCCCAGGTTCAAGCAATTCTCCTGCTTCAGCCTTACAAGTAGCTGGGATTACAGGCACCCACCGCCACACCCAGCTAATTTTTGTATTTTTAGTAGAGTTGAGGTTTCACCATGTTTCACCCCACTCTCATGCCACTTGACTAGAGTCTCCTGAGAACAGGAGTTTAAACTGTTTTACTCATTTTTATGTCTTTTGCAGCCTGATACATCATAGCATTCTTTTTTTTTTTTTTGAGACAGAGTTTTGCTGCTTTGTTGTCCAGGCTGGAATGCAGTGGCAGGATCATAGCTCACTGTAGGCTCAAACACCTGGCCTCAAGAGATCCTCCAGCCTTAGCCTCCTAAGTAGCTGAGATTACAGGCACACACCTGGCTAATATGTAGGTAATATGGAATATTGGTTTTTGTTTTTTATGGAATATTGAAATGAAGAGTTTCATTTCACTGCAATTCATGGAGGCAGTTAAATACTTTGAGAAACTTTATCTCAATTCTCTTTCAATCACTATTCCCCTTTCTCTCTTCTATCAAGACTGTGCCTTATGAAGTTAACAATGATCCAATCTCTAGAGTATTGCACTAATTCTCATTTGAAGCAATTATCTCACTGAGACTCTCAGCAACTCATAGAAATATTTCTGAAGCAATCATTTAATTAACCCCTGAAGAAATAAGAATACAGAAGAGAAAAAGGAACAAACAAACAGAAAACCAAACTAGGTACAAGCTACTGGAGACATTGTAACAAATGAAATTCTCTCTTCCACCAGAAGCCTAAAAAAGAAACAAACAAACTAGGTACAAGCTATTGGTGACATTGTAACAAATGAAATTCTCTCTTCCACCTGAAGCCTAAAAATTATTCAAAATACCTAGTTCCAATGCTAACCAAAAAATGTACTATCAATCTTCTCATAATTACTATGAAGCAATAAAAGATTTGAAATCATATAGTTTTATTTATACATATACCTAATTGGTTAGGCAGCAGACACATAAAAAGTCTCATATATTTTAAGAAATTCTACAAGCCTCAGTCAGTTATAATTTTAGAAATAATTATTGAGCACTGTATTCATATTCATTAGCAATATCTAAAAAATCTGCTTTTTGGCCTTAAAAAATTAAAAAATTACAATTTCTGTATCTTCAATTACCACCTGGCTATTTTCCTTTTGTAAGCTTTTCATGTTCTGCCTTTGTTATGATCCCCTTCCCCTCTCGATCGTCCCCTTCCGATCAGTGCTTCCTAAGGCAAATATGGGAGCCAGCAAACATTGTTTTCTCCATCTCTCCCCTCTTTCCCTCCCTTCTGCCTGCAGCTCCATGAGGGACTAAATCTTCCAGATATTCTGTGCTTATTAACAACATAGCATCCTCTTGACTTGGAACCCACAGCAGTAAGAATTTAGTTTCTCCTGTCAGCTAAGAAAACTCTGGGAAAATTTTCGGTGGACAGTAAATACCAGGTTATCTAGACTTCATTAATTTATGACATAACAAATAAATACAACTTTTAGCCAAATTGTCCCTTTTATTCAATTATAAAAGGGATTTGCTGGCCAGATGCGGTGGCTCATGCCTGTAATTCCAGCACTCTGAGAGGCCCAAGGCGGGTGAACTACAAGGTCAAGAGATCGAGACCATCCTGGCCAACATGGTGAAACCCCATGTCTACTAAAAATACAAAAATTAGCTGAGTGTCGGTGGTGTGCACCTGTAGTCCCAGCTACTAGGGGGGCTGAGGCAGATGAATCCCTTGAACCCAGGAGCAGAGGTGGCAGTGAGCCAAGATCGCACCACTGCACTCCAGCCTGGCTGCAGAGCAAGAACTCCGTCATAAAAAAAAAAAAAAAAAAAAAAGGTTTGCTAAGCCAATGAACAGACTGATAATTAAAATATTTATTCTACTTTATATATAATGTAAAATTTTATATATTACATATAATATAAACATTAGTATACAGCCTCTCACAAGTTCTTTTTTTGTTTTTTATGGACATCCCAGAGGTGATTTTTTTGAAGTACTAGCAATATATTTCTTATCTTTATTAGCAAATGTACAACATCTGTTGATGTTTATAAACTGAGATTACATTTTCACACAATATTTGGGTATTACGGTTTTCCTTACAACAGGCTTATCATGTTTCACAGTTTTTACTAAATATGATTTGCCGGATCATTGTTAAAAAGAAAACAAAATTGTCAAATGCACCTAAACACTTAAGAAACACAATTGCTGATCCTTCTGTAGTTCGTAAGTGTGATAATTCAGTGTTCACATGCATGTATGAGAAATGCCACCCTCAAACCTTGTTATGACGTGGTCCCATTACCCATCTGATGTGAAAATTTTAAAAAATTTAAACAAAGGAGAGAGAAAAAAGGAACATTACTACAAATGAAGTGTGATTTTTTCGTTGATCATTTTGTTTTTAACTACTCAACCATAAAATTTCAGGGCCTACAGGACTGTGGAATCAATTACAATGAGAAGGGTAGAAACTCAGTAAAAACATTGGCAAAGAAGTCTGGACAGTCACAAAGAAAAGAAGTCACACTGTTTGGAGAATGAATTTGTTTTCAGTAAGAAACCAGTTTGCCTGATTCCACATTACCAATTAGAAATTTGATATTGTTACCCTAAAATTATTGTTTAAAAAGAAGTGTTGTAAATTAAATAAAAAGTTTTCATTCAATCTGTCAGGAAGACATTTTTGTTATAATAAATTTGTCTACAATGGTGGAGTGTCAGGAGACATGCAAATAATCCAAGACAAAGCAAACTCTAAAAGAGTATTAGTTGGCTTTGATATTGTACCAGTACAAGGAGACTTCAGTCACATTTTACCCAATAAATTGGAAACAAAGGCAGTAAGACTGCTTTCTAAGAGTTAAACTTTAAGATCACATACATAGCTAGGAGTAGAAATAAGCAAAGTCACCTTTAAAACACAAACTGGTCTGATTTAACTGTAACTTGATTTTTATTGAAAGAATATTGCTAAGATGTTTGGGTAGCCATGGAAACAGAGAAACTAATGTACAGGGGGCACTTTAGGGCCAGCGGTCATCCAAGTGCTGCTAAGGAGAGAAGGAGCACAAATCAACAGCTCAGCTGGATGTCCCTCTGTATTGGAGATCAATGCTGAAAACTGCAACCACTGGAAATTGAGAACTTCTCTTTGGGACAAAATCATCCTGTTCTGAAGATAGATGAATCAAGAAAAGTCTATGCATATAACTCCACTTGTTGAGAATCTGTGCTCATCAAGCAACCTTCTGATAAAGCCTTGGTTTCCTGAGAGGTTTGGCTACACAGAAAATGCACTCGGGGGCTGGGAATGGTGGTTCACACCTGTAATCCCAGCACTTTGGGAGGCTGAGGCAGGTGAATCATGTGTGGTCAGAAATTTTGAGACCAGCCTCGCCAACATGATGAAACCCCATCTCTACTAAAAATACAAAAATTAGCTGGCATCTTGGCGCCTGTGTGTTAATCCCAGCTACTTGGGATGCTGAGGCAGGAGAATCACTTGAACCCAGGAGGTGAAGGTTGCAGTGGGCCAAGATCGTGCCACCTGGGCAACAGAATGAGACTCCATCAAAAAAAGAAAAGAAAAGAAAGAAAGAGAGAGAGAGGGAGGGAGAAAAAGAAAGAGAGAGAAAGAAAAAGAAAGAGAGAGGGAGGGAGGGAGGAAGGAAGGAAGGAAGGAAAAAGAGAAGGAAGGAAGGAAAGAAAAGAAAGAAAGAAAAGAGTGAGAAAATGTACTCAGGAAAAGACAGCACCTTGCATCCATGCTGGCACACTGGAGACTTTCTCTTTCTGACAAAAAGTAAAAAAAAAGAAAGAAAGAAAAAAGTATTGACTTTGCAGTTGTGAGTGTTCGGGTGTATAAATTACTGCTCTTGGAAATTAATAACTTAATAGTCGGCTTATACATGTCAGTCTTGTGACCTTGGTTAATGTAAATTCATCTGATTGCTAAAGTTATTCTCCATTGCTCAAGGCAGATGTTTTGGCTGGGCGTGGTGGCTCATGCCTGTAATCCCAGCACTTTGGGAGACCAATGCAGGATGCTTGCTTGAGCTCAGGAGTTTGAAACCAGCCCAGTCAACAGAGCAAGACCTCGTCTCTACTGGGGGCAGGGTTGGGGGGAAAGCCAGGTGTGGTGGCAAGCACTCGTAGTCTCAGCTACTTAGGAGACTAAGACAGGAGGATTGCTTGAGCCTGGGAGGTTGAGGTTGCAGTGAGCCGTGATCATGCTTGCTACCGTACCCCAGCCTGGGCAGCAGAGTGAGACCCTGTCTCCAAAAAACAAAGAAAGATGTTTCTGTGACCAGGATACTATAGATCAGATCCTAGAAGGTTGTAGAAATTCACTAAAGTAATGTTTGCTTGTGCTCTTGTGGATGATCAGTGGACTTTCCCTTAGCAATGACCCTGCATCAACAAGACATACTTTTTCTTTTCTTTTTTCTTTTTTTGAGAAAGAGTCTCACTGCAGCCTTGACCTCCTGGGCTCAAGTGATCCTTTTGCCTCAGCCTCCTGAGTAGCTAGGACTACAAGCATGTGCCACTATGCCTAGCTAGTTTTTTTTTCTTTTTAATTTTTTTGCAGAGGTAGGGTCTCACCATCGCCCAGGTTGGTCTTGAACTCCTGGTCTCAAGCAATCCTTTTGCCTTGACCTACCAAAGTATTAGTATTATAGGCATGAGCCACCCAGCAAGGCTAAACTTTTCTACTTCAAATTAACAACAATGCGGAGGGAGATGTTCATAATTTACCTCTCTTTATTATTCTATTTATTTTAACATTGCTGCAGTGACAATTCCATGCCCATACATCAGCCACTGGTGGGGAAGATCGTTCAGACCAGAAGTGGTAAGAAATCCTTGAATTTTAAATATGTAATGGGTAGTTCACAAAGAGGACAAAAGATACCATTTACTAAACATCCACCATATGCTCAGACACTATATATAATTTATTTATTTATTTTTCATATTCTGCTTATATTTATTTATTTATGTAAGAGACAGAGTTTGACTCTTGTTGCCCAGGCTGGAGTGCAATGGTGTGATCTCGGCTCACCACAACTTCCACCTCCCGGGTTCACGTGATTTTCCTGCCTCAGCCTCCCAAGTAGCTGGGATTATTGGCATGCGCCACCACGCTCGGCTAATTTTGTATTTTTAGTAGAGACAGGGTTTCTATATGTTGGTCAGGCTGGTCTCAAGCTCCCAGCCTCAGGTGATCTGCCCATCTCGGCCTCCCAAAGTGTTGGGATTACAGGCTTGAGCCACCGCGCCCGGCTCAGACACAATATTACCATCGTTACAGCCTTTCGTCTCCAGATACACTCATCTGCCTACATTACACTTGCCTGGTAAAATCCAGCATGAGTGAATCTTACTATCCTTCTTCTCTGTGGCAGTACCAAAGAGCTGAACACTGTGCTGGAGAAATCATATAAATAAACTGAATGACTTATTTCACATCCATAATCAGAAACTTAAAAGAGCTCTCAGCAGAGCATGCCCATGCTACTCTGTTCCTCACAATAGTTTTACTTTCACTCTCTGAGATAACTTTTCAATACACCAAGACTTCTCAGCTTGCCCCCTATTTCACTGAGAACATACTGGCAAACTGCAGGTTGAACCATTGACACATCCACCCCCCAGACACAAGAATGCTTATTTTATCAACTTGTAAACGTGGTCAATTTAAGAGTTCTTGGAGAGGTCTCAGATCAAAGCCTTGTCCTGCAAGGATAATTCTGATTGCAGGAACTCCCTCCGTCCAGCAGGAAGCGCCAGCACCCTCTGCCGGCGTTGGGCAGCCACGGAGGCCTCACGTGATCCGGCCGTCTCTGCGCAGGAGTGCGGTCCTGCGGAGATTTGCCCTGCGTACTTAGCGTCATGACGTAGTACGTAGGGGCTGGCTAGCCGCCATCTTGCTTCTTTTTCTCGCTCGCTCGCTCGCTTCGTCTCGGGAAGCTGCGAAAGTGCTTTGGCGGTTTGTCCGTCCGCAGCTTCGGCGTTTCCAGTACGGTGGCCCTTTCGGCCACCCCTTTAACCCCAGCTTTCCCTCCTCCTTCTTGCGATTTGAGCTCGGCGGAGGCCCTCGAAGTGCGCAAACTTGACACTCACCCTGACCGGTAAGGAAAGCGAGGTTGTGGGGGCCGCGATCAAAGAGGCCCCTATCGGGAAGGGCCAGCGTGCGGCCCTGGACGTGGGAGCGCACCCAGACCCTGGCGCCCGTAGGCTAGGGGGCCGCGTGAAGAGGGCCTCGAGTCTGGGCATCTCCCTTGTCTTTGGTTACCATCATCTCTGTGTCTGGGGAAGTCGGCCTCCAGCTTGGGGAGCGGGAAACCGGAGTCAGACCCGCCCCATGTGGTCTGCAGCGGGAGTCCTGGACCGGTCTGTCTTGCTACCACCCAGACCCCAGTCCTGGCCCTACGAGGGGTTTACGCATGCTTTCGGGTAAGCGAAGGGGGTTTCCGTCTTGCTGGACTGGGCGGACATGCACTCTTTTTTTTTTTTAAGTGTACGGTATGCTTCCCCTCAAACAACTGAAGGACTCAGCCGGGGCCTTCACTGTCTACTTCTTGTGTAGTGAGGGTGGGAGTTCCAATGAGCAATGTATGGGAGGGTCTGGATTAAAAGACCTGATTAGGTGAGAGGCTCTTCGGGGAATCATGACCAACCCTACTTCCGCTAGGGAAGTGCTGCCCAACTCCAGAGGAGGATTTGAGTAGTCTTTTCATACTCTAGGCCGCTCCATCCTCTTAACTTGCGTGGTGAATCTCGGTAGCTCCCTGTCTTTTGAGGTAGCGTTGATATTGGTGTTAGGGTGAAGTCCCCGTTTTAGGACTGAAGAAAAGGGCATGGGGCCAGTAGAGACGTTGATAAGAGTCTTCCTTCCTTTGCATGAGAGGAGTACCTTTAACGTGAGAGGATGTATGTGTGTTTTGACATTATTTGAGATCTTTTTGAGGATCTGACATGCCTGATGTTTGCTGGCCTATAAGGCTAACCGGATTTCCGCATTGGCTGGTCTTCAGCCTGGGTTCATAGATTCATACCTCGTTAGAGTACTTAGAATTGTACAGTAGGCGGCTCTGCTGTAAGATTGTCATTTGGAATGCACCAGAAGAATTGGAGGATTTTTGATTGTTGAGTGCTTAATAGCTTACTTCTGCAAATAAAAATGATAGGGTGATATTGAGCACCTACCAAGCCTAACCCCAGCTTTTTTCAAAAGATTTCACCTCCCATATTGATAATTAAGATTCGGCTTTGACTGGAGCCATTTTTAGGTGTGTGTCACAGATACGCTGCAGCATCTTTTCTGGCTCACCCCAAATGCATTGATCCTCTAAAAAATTAGGAATAGATTGAATTTGAATTTTGTCTCTAGCATGTAGTCAAATAGTAATTCTCTCCTTTTCTGTAAATGAATTTTCCAAATATAGGCTTTTTACGTGCTTTTGTTGGCTCAGCTTATGTGCGGCTATTCTCACATAATAGCATGTGGTCAAATAGTAACTCTCTCCTTTTCTGTAAATGAATTTTCAGAATATAGGCTTTTTAAGTGTTTTTGTTTGCTCAGCTTAGCTTATGTGTGGCTATAATCCATTAGTTGACCTTTTGCTATACACTGAGCACAGTAATAAGCCCTTTTCATACATGATGTTTTTTTTTTTTTTTATCCCCACAACATACCTTTGAAGGAAGTGCTATTATGATCATCCCCATTTTACAGATGAGGACATGAAATCTGAGAAGGTAGTCTGACCAAGGTCAGATAGCAGTTATTGTTGGTATTGTGTAGGTTCAATTCTGAGCCCAAAGGGGCTGCTCTAAACCTTCCACTTGTAAATTATAAACTGTAGTAACTAAGATAAAGCGTTATTAACTGGCGGTTTTTCTTTAGCTTGACTAGTATATGAACATTGTTGCATGCTAAGGTTAAAGTGTTGTAAGTTGTTAAAATGGATTATATCCACTTTGGAGGTGGGGTAGAAGCTAATTTTTTAGAGATAACTTAAAGCTAACTCTGCCATGTCATAGATATAATTTTAAAATTTGGACATCTGACCTATATTGTTGGTAGAATATTCCCTCATCTGTAAAATGGTGATGGTAATAGGATTTCCTTCAAAGGCTTATAGGAGTAAAAAAAGATAATGGGTAATGTATGTAAAGGGCTTATTGCTGTGCTTATTACATACTAAAAGGTCAACTGATAATGGGGGGAGAATGGTAGAATATTGGTAGAAGACAGTACTCTCTTCCAAGCAATAAATAATCTGTATATTCTCAGAATGATGTATATATTTCTTTAGGTACATAAGAAATATTCACCTCCCCTTATCCCCCATGTATCTATTTATATGCAGGATTTTGCCTCTTAGAGATTTCTTTATGCTATACAGTAAATATCACTGAGATGAGTATCTTGTTCATAGCTGAAAATGCAGAAGTTCTGCCTCATTCCAGCTCCCTGCCGCCTTCTTACCCCCACCCCACCCTCTTTACTGATAAAATGTCTTTGAAGATTATATCACTGTCTCCCTCCAAGTGCCACCCCTAAACACTGCTTCAGTTTGTTAAGCCAGTTAGCAAGTTACCTATTTATGTCATATTTGTGGAAGACAAGGATTGAGCTTTGGTATGTTACATAAGTTAGTGCAGAATTGTATCCTTTTTTTTTTTTTTTTTAATAGAGACAGGGTTTCACCATGTTAGCCCGGCTGGTCTTGAACTTCTGACCTAGTGATCCACCTGCCTCAGCCTCCCAAAGTGCTGGGATTACAGGCGTGCGCCGCCGCACCCGGCCCAGAATTGTATTCTTATACAGTGAAGGAGATACAAAAGTTGTGTCTGAATTATGACATACTTTCATTTCAGTAAAGCATGATGTTGTCACCTTATGTATGAATACGACAACACAATGAGGGTTATCTCAGTCTATGTTAATTGTTGCTTACAAGTCTGAGAGTTACTATGTTAGTTTTCTGAGTGATAACATTTTAAATTCCTCACTGATCCTATGGATGCATCAGTCAGAACACCTTTGTGGATAAAAGTGTTCTATAGAGAGGATAAGTAGTAAGTTTTCTATTTAAGAGACAGACCTAACTCTGTTGCCCTGGCTGGCCTACAACTCCTGGGCTCAAGAGATTCTCCTGCCTCAGCCTCCCAAGTAGCTGGGACTAGAAGTGCCTACTATTGCTCCCAGCATTGCCAGTTACATTTCTAGTCCTTGTTTTCCTTCAGATTATCAGAAAGCATGTTATGGGGCCTGTGACTGCATGTATTTGCTGGCAAATCCAGTCAAACAAGGGCTGTACTTAGTTTCAACAGGAAACTTTTGTCTGGTTGGCAGACATGACTGGCTGATATCTAAGAATCTGAACACAAGTTTGCAATGAAATTGTTATGTGAATTATAGTCAGTGTGATATACTCACCCCTGTATGATGCTGTTTTTTAGGTGCTCAACATTAAAGTAAGATAGGATATAATCATTTGTGGAGCATATCTAGTATAAAAAAACTACTGGGTATTACACATGTAGCATACTACTTAGTAATACATACTATATACTATCTAGTAATTTTTCTATTTTCTGTGTTCTGACATTAGTTTATTTTCCTCTGCTAGACCGTATTCATGTCCTCATCACCTTGTATGGGGGTTGACGTATACCTAGAGTTTATGTATTATTGAATGAATGAGAGTACACCCACAAGATTCACTGATAAAAAATACACCCACAAGATTACACCCACAAGAATACACCCACAAGATTAACTGATAAATATCTTATTGGAGCAAAAGAAAACACTGTCAGGCTTTTTTTCCTTTATTTACCCCTAACAATAGTATCAAGGATAACCTTGAAAGAGTTTGTGTTAAGTAACATCCATTGTGAGATTTGTTTGCCTCTGATTTTTTACATTTTAAGTTTTATTTAACAAAGACTAAGATTATTTTAATTTTGTAAGGCCCAGTGAATCAGAGCAATATGGCATTTGGTCCACTCCCAAGGTGTTCACAGCCTTAAGGATTAATGTTAAAAGTTATCTTGTAATCTTTGGATTCACACCAGAAGATAAAAAGATGTATGAGAAGGTAAGGGAAATTTGGTGCAGAAAATTTCTTTTTTTATTTTTTTAAAGACGGGGTTTCACCGTGATGATCAGGCTGGTCTTGAACTCCCGACCTCGGGTGATCCTCCCGCCTTGGCCTCCAAAGTGGTTGGATCACAGGTGTGAGCCACCGCGCCCGGCTGAAAATTTCTGATAGTACAGATTGAGTGCCTAGTTGATTATAAGTGAAGCTGTGATGGCTAAAAAAGAACAAGAATAGGCTGGACGTGGTGGCTCACGCCTGTAATCCAAGCACTTTGGAGGCCAAGGCGGGCGGATCACCTGAGGTCAGGAGTTCAAGACCAGCCTGACCAATATGGTGAAACCCCGTCTTAAAAAAAAATAAAAAAAAATAAAAAGAAGAAAAGATCAAGAATAATTGTGATTATTAATATTTCTAGAGCACTTACTATACTAGGTACTAAACTAAGACTATTTTGTGAATTACCCATTTAAATCCGTATTACAGAAAGCCTAAAAGGAAGAGATTTAAGTAATTTGTTCAAAATTACTTAGCTTCTAAGTGGTAGAAATGGCATTTGAATTACTGATCCAGAGCCTGAGTGCCTAACTCAACTACATGGGTTTCCTAGTGGCCAGTATTTTCCAAAGTTAAATCATTCACAATTTCTGCTTTGTCTCAAATCATCTATCTGTAACTTAGTATTTTTCTTTCATTCAACTTGCTGTCTTTTAATTAAATGAATTTAAAATAAAATTTTTATGATTATTTGGTGATAACTTCCCCCCAACATGTTTTAAAATAAACATGATTTTACATATATATATTTTTTTCTTTTGAGATGAAGTTTTGCTCTTGTCGCCTAGGCTGGAGTACAGTAGTGCCATCTCAGCTCACTGCAACCTACACCTCCTGGATTCAAGCAATTCTCCTGCCTCAGCTTCCTGAGTAGCTGGGATTACAGGCGCCCACTACCATGCCCGGCTAATTTTTTTGTGTTTTTAGTAGAGATAGGGTTTCACCATGTTGGCCGGGCTGGTCTTGATCTCCTGACCTCAGATGATCCACTCACCTTGTCCTCCCAAAAGTGCTGGGATTATCGGCGTGAGCCACCATGCCTATCCTGATTTTACATATTTCTATGGATCACTTAAAATCATCCAATATACTACCAGTCTTTGTATTCCACCCTCTGGGTCATTACTGCTATAAGAAATGAATAAAGTCTTAACTGCATACTTGGGACAACCATTTTCATGATGAACTGCAAAGAAGTAGGTTTATTTAGATAGAGAAATGTAGTAGGATGTCTAGGACAGTCTATGGTAAGGGAAAAATAAGAAAATGAAGAAGGAAGTCACTATAGAAATCGGGGCAGAAGAGAATACTCTAAAAACAGGATTATTAGAGCTAAATGGAGCAGAATTCAGAAAAATATGTGATAAGTAGTCTCTGGATTTGGCTGAGTGATCCTTGGTGACCTTACAATAGTCAAGTTACGAAGGTGAAAGATTAAAGGGGGAGGAGGGAAAAAATAGGGAGATCTGTTGATTTTTAGATATGTTGAATATTCAAGTGGACTATGGACTAGGAATTTTAAAACCTAGGTTTAGTCCTTTATGTCACTTTGTGCCAGCTGTTAATTTTGGGGCAAGTTAACCTGGCTTCTTTAAGTTTTAAATATATAGATTTGTAATATAAGAATAACATCCATTTCCCCTATCTAGAGGACTATGCAAAGATTACATTAAATGTATTTCTGTATATCTTCTGAATTTAATATTCTTTGATATTACATGATATTAAGACATGAGTCTTGACCATATTTAAAGTAGAAAAGAGAACCATGAAAAGGGAAAATTAAAGATAAAGGGAGGATAGGTTCCCTATAAGGTTGGAAGATCTCTTCTAAATAAATCTTGAGTCTGAAGGATAAGAGATGGATAAGATAATCTTGACTCTGAAGGATAAGAGATGTGGTTAGAGAATGGTTATCTAGATAAGTTAATAATTCATTTTTTTCCCCCCTGTTTCCCAGTGAACAATCTGAAAGTACAGTGCTGCTGTATCTGGTTGTACAGCTTGTGTACTGCCCAAAGATGCTGGACGGAAGGAGGCAACAAGTCAGCCTGTGTTCTGCTTACAGAGTTCTATGCCCTAGCTTAGGCCTCCCAGAGGAAACTGCCTCCACTTCTCCCTTCTCCAAGGCATCAGCCCCTTGCCAAGAGTGTCTGTATTTTCCCAAAAGGGTGTATTTTTTCTAGTTACATAAAGGCCCTATGGAGACCAATGGATGCTCTGAAAAACTCCTTAAGGAGACATATTAAGGATACATTTAGAACAACATCAAAAACAATTGGGAAATTGGAGAAATGGTCACTAAGGAACAAAAAGCTTTGAACTTTTTGCTAAGATGGGTTAGGTGGTTGGGCAAGTACAGAATTCTGATTTATTCAGTGCAATTTAAAGATATGTATTGTAGCTTATTAAATATTTTTGTTAACTGAGAAACAGTATATTAAATATCATATACAGTTTATCAAATTTCAAAGAGGAGTGGTAAGAGTAAAACAATAATACAATTTAATCTTCCCCCAAAAAACTTTATAATTTTTGGATTTAAGTTAAAATTTAGATTTTTGATCATGTGGCTAGTAGTTTGATATATATTTTAAGTAGCTTTTTAATGTTAGGTTTATAATTATTGCTATATAAATTTAATAGCTCTTAGTTGAAGCACAATAGGGAAGGTACACAATTACTTCTGGAGGTTAGGAAAATGAAACAGGAATTTTGTTTTAAAAACAGAAAGAGGACATTGAAAACAAAGGATATTTTAGACAGGTGAATTTAAAGTTTATATTAAAAAATTTGATTTTTGATATACAGCTCTATGAGTTTTAATAGATATGGATTTTGTAACCCCCACGACAACTAGGATATGGAATGTAGAAAGATAAAACATCTCCCAGCTGTAGAACTAGAGTCTTCTGGCATTTTGGAGACACGGAATTTCTCTTGAAGAAATACCTATTGAATAGCCTAGACATGCTGATTGATTTGTTTTCTGATCAGAAAGAAAAAATATTTTGCTAGTACTTTTATATTTATGACAAACTTGAACACAGAAGGAGTGAAAGTAGAGAAATTAAAAGGAGTTTGGTGTGGTGGCTTGTGCTTATAGTCTCAGCTACTTCGAAGGCTGAGGTGGGAGGATCTCTTGAGCCCAGGAGTTATGGAGTGTAGTGCACTATGTGCTACACGTGGATTTAGTGTCTCCACTAAATACAGCATCAATAGAGTGTCCTAGGAGTGGGAGACTAACAGGTTGCCTGAGGACGGGTGAACTGGTCCAGGTTGGCAACAGAGCAGGTTCCATGCCGATCAATAATGGAATTGCCACTGCACTCCAGCCTGGACAATGTAAGGTGACCCTGTCTTTTGTTAAAAGCAAGAGGGTATAAAAAGGAAGGAAGGAGAGAAAGAAGGAAGGAAATAGGTTTACTTGTCTCAAGATTGGATATTTCAGTGGTAGAAGAATAGAGCCAATGAATGGAGGAATGTTAACCAATTCTCCACACTTAGTAAGTTTGAAATTAACATTCTAACTTTTAAAGGCAACCCTTTGGTAATCTGAAAGATTAACTATAATTCACGATGCTGGATGAGCATCTTGGAGCAAATACTTCTCTTTCATTCCCATAACATTCAACATACTTGCCTTGCAGAAAATAAAGTTCAGTTAGCTGGCATGTGCCCATAGTCCTAGCTATCCAGGAGGGTAAGGTAGGAGGATCACTTGAGTTCAAGTTCAGGGTTGCAGTGATGGCGCTGCTGCACTTCAGCATGGGTGATAGGGTAAACTCTGTCTCTTGTAAAGAAAAATGATAAATAAAGGTTGACTAAGAAATTACCTATGCTTTGGGCCTGGCGTGGTGGCCCACCCTTTAATCCCAACACTTTGGGAGGCTGAGGTGGTGGATTACCTAAGGTCAGGAGTTTGAGACCAGCCTGGCCAACATGGTAAAACTCTGTCTCTACTAAAAATACAAAATTAGCCAGGTGTGGTGGCAGGTGGTGCCTGTAACCCTAGCTACTCGGGAGGCTGAGGCAGGAGAATCGCTTGAACCTGGGAAGCGGAGATTGCCTCTGAGTTGATCTGCACCAAGATCCTGCCACTGCACTCCAACCTGGGCAACAGAACAAGACTGTGTCTCAAAAAAAAAAAAAAAAAAAGAAATGAAATTCTCTATGCTTTGGTTTTTCTTTTTAATATATTAGTTTTGCAAATATTGATTACCACTTAATAAGCTTTTATTACAGGCTTTACACTATTCTAAGAGCTTTATACACACTTCTAAAATTAAATCTTATAGTAGTATTGGAGTAGATGTTACAGCCCACCTTGGTGAGGAAGTAAAAATTAGTTGAGATTAAGTAATTTGCCTATGGTCACCTAGCTACTAAATATTAGAGCTAGAATTTAACCAAAAACAGTTTTAAGAGAAACAGTTGTGTAATTTGAACAGTTTTTAAATACATAAGTTGTCAAAAAGAATGTCCTGGCAATCACCTCATTAAGTAATTGGTAGACACAACAGCTGTACTTTTTAGGGACAACAGTTTTTAGTACAGAAAATTTGATAGCTACTCTTCTGTTTAAGGCTTTTTTCTCCTCCGGAAACTTAATTCCCCTGTTTCAGTTTCTAAGAACAGCTTGAGCCCTTCTACCATCCTGATTAGAACTCCAACAGGTTTATTTATATTGTGCTTTGTTTTTTTAAAAATGATCATTTTGGACGTTTTTGCTGAACTGCTATTTGTAGTAAAAGAATTCAACATATGGTGGTAATCTGAGCTTTACTATTATAGTGGCAAATATTGTCTTAAAAATATTTGACCTTAGAATTAATTACTAGTTCATTGTAACTACTAGAAATGGAAGAGACTTTATGAGTGGCCAATTCAGTTGCTTACTCAGAGCGAGAATTGTCTTTGTAATATTTCTAACAGGCTTACCTTGCTTTTGCTTCGATCCATCTGATGATCAGGAAGTCACTACAGTCAACCCTTAACATTCACAAGGCATATATCCGAAGATCTTACAAATTTCCATATTTAGATTCAAACCTCTTCACTTTCTCCTTACTTGCATTAACTACACTAGGATTTGGCTTTCTTTTCACTGCTCTTCCCCACCCTGCCTCCCTTCCCCCAGGAAAGAAACAGATGTCTTTTTACAAGAGTTATTGTATCCCCAAAAAAGAAAACAAAGCTCTGGGCATGGGGGTCTCAGCATTAGGAGTAGTGAGGGATATCCAAGCTTATTTTCTAGATGAATATCTCATGGTGTGTGATGCACATTTTGTGCTTCAGCAGAATTACACATCATTTCACAGGTCTTTGGATTATTCTGCAAATTGTTAAAAGTAATGCTGTGAGTTCTAGTTCAATGTAACTTATAGATAAACTCAACAGTTTTTCCTTTGCATTCAGTCCAATTTGTTAATATTTGTCTTAATTAAGCCTGGAGTTGAGCATAATACTCTAAACATAGTGTGGTAAACATGAAATTCAGTGGAACTGTTCTGACTCCAAATCTGTGCATTAGATTTTTATTAAAGTAACATTTTTTTATAAAGCACTACTGTCACACTACTAGCTATCATAACTAGAACCTTTTTCACATGACAGTCTGGGTCTGTATTCTGCATTTATGAAATTCAGTTTCTGAACTGTTAATAACGCTGTGTAACTATTTAATTCTGCCTAGCATTCCAAGACCCCTAAAAATCTTGGTCGTGGAATACATTGATACTCTTTCAGATGTGTATATTATTTCATATGCCATGTTTACTTTCCAAGTCTTTATTCAAGTCATTGACACAGAAAATGACAGGGTCCAGCATATTCAGGCTATATCATTTCATACTGACCACATTTTTTTTTTCTTTTTTGAGATGGAGTTTTGCTCTTGTTGCCGAGGCTGGAGTGCAGTGGTGCAATCTTGGCTCACCACAACCTCCCCCTCCCAGGTTCAAGCAATTCTCCTGCCTCAGCTTCCCTAGCAGCTGGAATCACAGGTGTGCACCACCATGCTCAACAAATTTTATATTTTTAGTAGAGACGGTGTTTCTCCATGTTGGTCAGACTGGTCTTGAACTCCCAACCTTAGGTGATCCATCCTCCTCGGCCTCCTAAAGTGCTGGGATTACAGATGTGAGCCAGTGGGCCTGGCCTGACCACATTCTTTAAATATACAGTGATTTTCTACTTCAGACATAATGTGATTGTCATTTGTATTATTTTAGGAGAAGTATATAAATGACTAGTACTTTGAATAATCTCTCTTAAAAATCCAGTGGATTGAGGGAAGGAAGTGACTAAATTTTTTTTGATGTTTATAATGTGCGGATGCTGAGTGGCTTGGAACTAGGAATGTGGTGAATATTTAGGCTTTTTTATTTTAAATGGGCAATTTAGATAAAATTTGAGTGATAAACAAAATTCTGGTTTTTGAAGTTAATACATCTGTCTCCCTTCATCATAGTCAGTTCAGGCTACCATAACAAAATAGTATAGACTGAATGACTTAAACAGCAGAAATTTATTTCTGACAGTTTTAGAGGCTAGAAGTCTGAGATCAAGATGCCAGCATAGTAGTTTTGGTGAAGGCTCTTCCTAGCTTGCACACAGCCACCTTCTGACTATATTCTCTAATGGAGAAGAAAGCAAGCTCTGATCTTTTTTTTAAAGGGCACTAATCCCCTCGTGGCCTCATCTAAATTTAATTACCTCCCAAAGGCCCCATCTCCAAATATCAGCACAGGAGATTTAGGGCTTCAGCATACGAATGTTAGCAGGGCACCCATCAGTCCATTAGCACACCTGCCCCCTTTACGACTTACAGAGGATTGATTCTTGCATTTTTTTTTTTTTTTAAGACTGGGTCTCGCTCTGTCACCCAGGCTGGAGTGCAGTGTTGCTATCTCGGCTCACTGCAGCCTCCACCTCCTGAGTTTAAGTGATTCTCTTGCCTTCAGCCTCCCTAGTAGCTGAGACTACAGGCACATGCCACCACGCTCAGCTAATTTTTGTATTTGGAGTAGAGATGGGATTTTATCATGTTGGCCAGACTGGTCTTGAAGTCCTGACCTCAAGTGACCCACCCGCCTTGGCCTCCCAAAGTGCTGGCCTGATTCTTATGTTTTTTACAAGTTACAAAAATAGTGCAAAGAATTCCCATATTCCTTCATTCAAAATTCCCACTTGTTAGTATTTTACCATATTTACTTTATTTTCTATATTGCATGCACATAGGTACACACACACTATGTGTGCTTGATTTTTAATATCTGCTGTCTAAATCCAGTCATCACCAGAAACCTTAAATTTATTTCACAAACTCTTATTCCTTACTTATACTGCAAAATAACAGTTCTAGCAACAAATTGATACATTTGTGTGTGTGTGTGTGTGTGTGTGTGTGTGTGTGTGTGTTTTGGCAATGTCTCACTCTGTTACCCAGGCTGGAGTGCAGTGGGGAAATCATGGCTCACTGTAGTCTCAACCTCCCAGGCTCAAGTCGTCCTCTTGCTTCAGTCACCTGAGAAGCTGGGACCACAGGCATGTACCATCACACCTGGCTATTTTTTTGTAGAGACAGGGTCTCACTATGTTGCTAAGGCTGGTCTCAAACTGCAGGACTCAAGTGATCCTCTCACCTCAGCCTCCCAGAGTTCTGGGATTAGAGGCATGAGCCACCGTGTGCCACCAGTACATTTGTTAATAGTGTTAATAGCGATGTTACTGTGTTTTGTTGCTATCTATCATGTTTTATTTTTGATATCTTATTCTATTATTGTAATGAAATACAATACATTTGATAATGAAAACATGAATCCATTTAGGGTCTTTTAAGTGACATTTATTGTTGTATATTTCACTTTGTCAGTTTAATCTCTTAAAGTGGAAGTTCAATCCTGATTTTTTAAATAATGAGATTATCTTGGCCACTGGCTTGAAAGTCAGCCTGGATTTAATCTTTGACTCTACCACTTTTCAGCTCTGTATGTGTTGAGCAAATTATTTCTCTAAGCTTGCTTCTTCATTGGTAATTTTCAGTGATTTAGGCTTTAAGCCCTTCTTAGTCCTAATCTGGTATTTATTTTTATTTTTATTTATTTATTTATTTTTGAGATGTGGTCTTATTCTGCTGCCAAGGCTGAAATACAGTGGCACAGTCATGGCTCACTGCATCATCAACCTCCTAGGCTCAAGCGATCCTCCTGCCTCAGTCTCCTGAGTATCTGGGAATACAGGCATGTGTCACCAGGCCTGGCCAACTTTAATTTTTTGTAGAGATGACATCCTGCTTTGTTGCTCAGGTTGGTCTTGAACTCCTGGGCTCAAGTAGTCTTCCCACCTTCACCTCCCAAAGTGCTGGGATTACAGGTGGTAGCCATTGCGCCTGGCCCTAATCTGGTATTTTTACATTATACTATATCTTTAGAGCACAGATTTCGGTGGGTTGGAGGGAAGGATACGAGGTTTCCCTGTGTCACCGAGGCTGGAGTGCAGTGGCCCAATCATGGCTGACTGTAGCCTCAACCTCCTAGGCTGCAGCGATCCTCCCATCTCGGCCTGCCGAGTAGCTGGGACTACAGGCATGAGCCACCATGTTGCCCAAGCTGGTCTTGAACTCCTGAGTTTAAGCCATCCTTCTGCCTCTGCTTCTAAAAATTCTGGGATGACAGGCGCGAGCCACTATGCCCTGCCAATAATTACTATTTTATTGCTAGAGCTTTTAGTCAACCTTACTGAAATCACCAGTCCTTTCTGCACTCCTCCTTATTCTCTTCTGACTTCCTCTCTTAGTCCATTCATGCTGCTGTAACAAAATACCTGAGACTGAGTAACTTACAAATAACAGAAATTAATTTCTGTTGGTACTGGAGGCTGGAAAGTCCAAGATCAAGGCACCAGCAGGCAGGATCTCTGCCTCCAAGATGGCACCTTGTTTCTGTGTCCTCACATGACAGAAGTGCGTAGCTGGTTCCTTCTAGCTGTTTCATAAGGCACACATCACATCCGTGAGGGCAGAGCCCATATGGCCTAATCACCTCCTAAAGACGTCATCTCTTAATAGTGTTGCTTTGGGGGTTAAGTTTCAACATGAAATTTGGAAGAAATATAAGCATTTAAATAATTTTCTTTCACTTTCTGGATTAGACTTCAGTAAAACTTTACTCCAGAAATTCTGACAATATCTTCGCCCCTTTGCTTTTCTTTTTTTTTTTTTTTCTTTTTTTTATGCCGAGCAGTAGCTCCATGCTTTTCTTTACTATTTTTCTAATTACTGGTGCAACTCTAATCTCTGATTCAGTCCAGCTTCTTTTGTGCTTCCTACCACTCCCGACTCCCTGGATGTGTACTGGACGTTGAAGAGAATCATAACTGCACAAACTTGGGAATGCTGGATACCCCTGCTCTCTAGCTTGTACTGGGTTGTCTGTCTTTTTTTTGAGGGGGAGACTGGGTTTTGGTTTGTTGCTCAACAGTTGCGATCATCACTCACTATAGCCTTGAACTCCTGGGTTGAAATGGCCCTTCCACCTCAGCCTCCTGAGTAGCTTGGACTGGGACTGTAGACATACTCTGCTATCCCCGACCAATTGTTCATTTTGTGTAGAGACCAGGATCTCTCATCAAATTGCACAGGCTGATCTGGAA
Source organism: Lagothrix lagotricha (assembly GCA_963574225.1). NCBI lineage: Eukaryota > Metazoa > Chordata > Mammalia > Primates > Atelidae > Lagothrix > Lagothrix lagotricha. The sequence goes on along the minus strand of CAUYNB010008515.1, from coordinate 26,266 downwards.
CTCCTGTGCTCAAGCAATCCTCCCTCGTAGGCCTCCCAAAGTCTTGGCATTATAGGCGTGATCCACCATGCCTACTGGGCTTTCAGTGCTTCTTGCCAGTGTCTTGGCTGTCTTTCACATTCTCCCATTTGCTTTTCAAGCCTTTTCCAGCCTCCTCAAATTTCTAAACTCTGCCTCCACTCAGTGGATGAGGACAGCATGTCTCTTGTTTATCTGTTCCTAGCAGTGCCCGGTATGTGGTAGACACTGGGTAAATATTTGTATGAGTGAATGGTGGAGAATCATTTTGAGTTTGAAGTTCTGACAAGAAATTTAAGTGATGTTTTGTAGACCATTAAAACTGTATATCTAAAAATTGTAACTTGAAGGAAAGTTTTGGGAATCAAAATATTAGTGATAATATTTGAAGCAGTGAACCACAGATGAGATGGCTTAAGGAGAAAGGACTTATTAATAGAAAAGGGAGAGATGGACCGGGCATGGTGGCTCACACCTGTAATCTCAGCACTTTGGGATTACTACTTAGGAGGCTGCGGTGGGTGGATCACTTGAGGTCAGGAGTTCGACACTAGCCTGGCCAACATGGTGAAACCCTGTCTCTACTAAAAACACAAAAATCAGTCGGGCGTGGTGGCAGACACCAGTAATCCCAGCTACTCTGGAGGCTGAGGCAGGAGAATCGCTTGAACCCAGGAAGCAGAGGTTTCAGTGAGCTGAGATTGTGCTACTGTACTCCAGCCTGGGCGACAAAGCGAGACTCAAGAAAAGAAAAGAAAAAAAAAAGAAAGATGTCAAGAAGAGACAAAAATAAAAATAATGAGGCTGAAAGCTGTCATAGTCATAGAAACCAAAGAAAATGGTGTATTTATCCCGAAGCTATTTTCCTTTTGTATTTGTATGTGATGCTTGACTATTACCAATTAGTACATGTTATTTCTTGATTTATAAATGTTCTATTAAACATTTGTAGAGTATGCTTTTCTGGAAATTGTTGTAGTTTATTTTCATTGTTAACTACTTAAATCTGGGGGGCACTGTATTTTCCAAGAGAACTGAACTCTCATCATAAGAATAATGAGGAAAGAATGGTAAACAGAGCTTGAATATTTAGAGACCCATTGTGGCCAGAAAGAAAGGAATGTAGCAAATTGCAATTTGCTAATGTATGGGGGTTATTTTTCCAAATATGCTAAATTTTCAGTATTACTTAAAATAAGGCTTTCAGTATTAAAACTAGAATCTTAGAGTTTGAGTACTAAAGGAATTTGAGAGACCATAGCTGATCTCTTTAACAAATGTGGAAACCACTTTTTTCCTCCAGATTTTCTTTTTTTAGTTTTAATTTTTAGAGACAAAATCTTGCTGTGTCACCCAGGCTCGAGTGCACTGGTACAATCATAGCTTACTGCAGCCTTGAACTTCTGCTGAGGCTATCCTCCCGCCTCAGCCTCTTAAGTAGCTAGCGCTACCGGTACACACCACCATGCCCGGCTACTTTTTAATTGTTTTGTTAGACACAGTCTCACTATGTTGCCCACGTTGTCTCCACAGAGTTTCAATCTATGATAGCTATCCTTTCATGAAAAACATCCTTTTGTTATCACTGTTGTGTCATTCTTTGATTTTGAAAGGTTAATGTTTATATTATAATAAACTGTTGCGTCTTAGACCTTTTGGAAACAATCTGCATTAAAAGCCCTGGCTTCCCTTTTTTCCCCCCTAAACTTCTTTCATTGCAGTACTTTTTGTCCTCCTCCCCCCAAAAAAATACATTACAAGGTAATATTTGCTGTTCAAAATATGAGAAATGCAGATGCACATGTTTTGTCTTGTGTTTTAAGACAGGGTCTCACTCTCTTGGCTCAGAGTAGAGTGCAGTGCACCGTCATGGCTCACTGCAGACTCAACTTCTTGTGCTCCAGCAGTCCTCCCACCTCAGCCTCCTGAGTAACTGGGACTACAGGCATGTGCCACCACACCCAGCTAATTTATTTATTTTTGTAGAGACAAGAGTCTCACTATGTTGCTTTGGTCTTGAACTCCTGGGCTCAAGTGATCTTTCTGACTTGACCTCCCAACCTGCTGGGATTATAGTCATGAGCTACCATGTGAACAGGGCTCACTACAGCTTTGACCTTCTGGACTCAAAGCAGTCCTTCCTGCCTCACCCTCCTGAGTAGCTGGGACTGCAGGCGTCCACCACAAAGCCCTGTTAATTTTTGTATTTTTTTGAGAAACAATTTCATTGTGTTGTCCAGGCTGGTATCAGACTGCTGGGCTCAAGTGATCTGTACGCCTTGATCTCCCAAAGTGCTGGGATTACAGGTGTGAGCCACCACTCCCAGCTGAGATGTACCTGTTTTGATACATCTAATTACAATGAAAAATGCTAGTCTCTTGATAACATTGCTCAGTCAGTCATAAAACCTTGCATTTAAAATGATTATTTTCTCTTCCCTAAACAGAAGGGAAGGTGTGTTATTCAGAAGGTTGTGTTTTTACAGGCTGATCCTCAGCCCTTAATGATTTTTTTTAGATACATGGCAAGTAGGACGATATAAAAAGTATTAACATTGTAAAAGTAATGAAAAAGCTTTTCAAAATTAAAATTGATATAGGTAGAGGATATACTTCTTTTGATATTCTCTATAACTGTGTGGATAGGTTTTTTGAAATCAGAGCTGGCAAGCTGAAGACAAATGTTACTGAGCTTGCTTTTTCAAGGGTTTTTGGATTACTAATTATGTAAATTGTACCATTTTGTTACTTAAATGTGGTTATGCTGAGTGCATCTGTGCCTACTCAGCAATTGAGATTTTCTTACTAGCTTTTTCCTCCAGTGGCTTTTCTTGGCATTAAAACCTTTTTTAAAAAAATTTCAAATTAGACATGGGGGTCTTGCTGTATTGCCCAGGCTGGACTTGCACTCCTGGGCTCAAGCAAATATCCCACCCCTGCCTTCTCAGTTGTTGGGACTCCAGGCACACATCACTACACCCACCTTTTTTTTGTGGCATTTAGAATAAACTCAAGAGCAATACTTCTAATCTAAAGCTCTGCAAAATGTGACTTTTGCCTAGTCTGATTTCATCTCCTGCCTCTCTCCCTGAGGCATGACTTTTACACTTGAACCTTCTATTCTTAGATTGAAATTGGTTTGCTTTTCAGTGGTTCTCAACTGTGGCTTCACTTTAGAGACACTTGGGGAACTTTTCAAAAAATGCTATTGCCAGGCCTAGCCCCAGAAATTCTGATTTAATTGTCTGGCAAGGGGCCTTGACATACAATATTTTTAAAAACCTTGGATAACTTTGCAGCCTAAGTTGAGAACCATTGATTGGTTTTCCTTAACTCTTGTCACCTTTTCAGAAAGGTCTTCTGGACTTTATTATTCTATCCAAGGTCCCCTTTACGTCTTTGCTGTCCCATTTTACTCAGTTGACTTTTTCATTCCCACATTTCTATTTACTTGTTTATTGTTTCATTAAAAGTTCCGTGAAGGCAGGGGCATCATCTGTATTTTCATAACATATCCTACCACCTGAAACACCAAAAGCATGTTACTGTAGAGAATTGTTTTGCTAAATTATATTTTAGAGAACATACTAACTACTCTAGTAGGCCTTAAAAGGACATTGGTGTTTTTTGTTGTTGTTGTTGTTTATGTTGACGTTGTTTTTGAGACGGAGTTTTGCTCGTTGTCCAGGCTGGAGTGCAATGGTGTGATCTCAGCTTATTGCAACCTCCACCTCCAAATCAGAGAGGTCTTTAGTGATCAGCTAATCTAAAGTAGTTTCACCCTGTCATACTTTTTCATATTGTCCTGTTTGGTTTTATTCATAACACTTATCACCATTCAAAATACTCTTAGTTACCCATTATTTAAGTCATCCCACTGGATAGTTGGCCTGTTAAAACAAAATTTTTCTCTTGTATGCCCTCCAGTCCATAAAATAGCATACCGTGCATAGTAGTTATTCAACAAATACATTTCAAAATACTGATCACTCAATGACTGGCTTATGTGTAATAAATTTTTGTTATCACATACTCTTTTGCAGATTTTTGTGCTTTGCTGTTTTTGTGTCCGTACTAGACTGGCCTAAATTGAAATGGTTTCTTTCCTTTATGCCAGTGCCAGGTATTGGCAGATTTTTCTGTAAAGTATGAGGTAATTGTTTTGTTTTGTTTTTGAGACAGGTCTCTCTCTTGTCACCCAGGCTGGAGGGCAATTGTGTGACCATGGCTCATTGCAACTTCAACCTCCTGGGCTCAAGTAATCCTCCTGCCTCAGCCTGCTCAATAACTGGGACTACAATCGTGTGGTGACCACAATCGCATGCCACCACTCCTAGCTATTTTCCCTCTCTCCTTATAGAGATGGGAATCTCACTTTGTTACCCATGATGGTCTCAAACTTCTGGGTTCAAGTGAACCCCTGCCTTGGCCCTCCAAAGCGTTGGGATTACAATGATGAGTCACTGCACCCAGCCTGAGCTAATAGTTTATGGGCTTTGCACATGCAGTGTCTGTTTTATGTTCTTCTTTTTAAAAGCAATTCTTTAAAAATGTAAAAACCATTCTTAGCTCACAGGACATACAAAACGGGCTACAGGTCAGATTTGGCCATGGGCCCTAGTTTGCCAGGCTCTGATTTATGAGACTCTTAGTTCTTTGTAAACAGCATGGGAATTAATGGTGTCAGTCTTGTTTTGTTTTGTTTTTGTTTATGTCTTTGTTTTTTGAGACAGAGTTTCCCTCTTGTTGCCCAGGCTGGAGTGCAATGGTGTGATCTCAGCTCAGCACAACCTCTGCCTTCTAGGTTTAAGAGATTCTCCTGTCTCAGTCTCCAGAGTAGCTGGGATTACGGGCATGCGCCACCACGCCTGGCTAATTTTGTGTTTTTAATAGAGACAGGGTTTCTCAATGTTGGTCAGGCTGGTCTCAAACTCCTGACCTCAGGTAATCTGCCTGCCTCGGCCTCCCAAAGTGCTGGGATTACAGGTGTGAGCCACTGCGTCTGGCCTAATGGTCTCTCTTAAATGACAGTTTCCTCTGTGAAACTGTCTGGCCCAGATAACTTTTTGGATTGAGCAGCTTTTTGACAATGTTTATTTTCTTATATTGTTTCTTTTGAAACAAGGTTGGTAATTTTCTTAGAATACCCTTATTTTTCAAGCCTTCTCTTCTGTGTGTCTTTTCTTTCCCCCCACCCCCACTTTAAAAAAAAAAAAAAAAAAGTCTCTCATTCTCTTGCCCAGGCTCGTGTGCAGTGGTGTGATCATGGCTCATTGCAGGCTCTACCTCCCAGGCTCAAGCTATTCTTCCACCTCAGTCTCTTGAGTAGCCAGGATTACAGGTGTGCACCACCACACCAGCTAGCTATTGTATTGTATTGTATTGTATTGTATTGTATTGTATTGTATTGTATTGTATTATATTGCATTTATGTAGAGATAGGGTTTTGTCATGTTGCCCAGGTTGATCTTGAACTCCTGGGCTCAAACGATCCACCCGCCGTGGCCTCCTAAAATGCTGGTATTATAGGCATGAGCCACTGTACTTATCCTCTACTTAATTTTAAGCTTTAAAATTAGAGTGATTTCAGCAAGTGATTTTTCCCACTTCAGCCTTCCAAGTAACTGGGATTACAGGCATATACCACTGTACTTAATGTTTTGAGATGAGGTGTTTCCTGAGTTAGAGTTTTGCAATTTGGGTTTCGAGTTCTTTTATCCTAGAGAGGCTTGATTTTAGTTTCTAATTATTTTCTACTTTTCTGGTTTTTTAGTGGTTAGCCTCTTAGCTAGAGAATCTTAAACTGCTTTTTTTTTTTTTAATCGATTCCAGAAACAAAACGCTATTTGTTGATTTCTTACCATGTTCTGAGATTTTCTTCCCTGCCTCAGTGTTAACTCTATTATTACATTGTTCTCCGTTATTCCTTATCAGAGCTACTGATTTCTCTATTTTCCTATCTTGCCAGCCTGGTTCCCTTCCTGCCACCTCCCCTTTCCTTGCCATCTGTATTCCATTCATACTAAATTTATAATCTCTAAATCTCTAATATGCCATTTCCATCTCATCTCTTATCCCTTGATCATCCTGTTTTCTGTCTTAGTTTGTCCTAATACATCACCAACAAAAATGTCCTTATGCCCATTTGTGATCTACTTACCTTACGTCCTAGTTTTTGTTCCTAGGCAACCACTCATTTGCTTCCTAACCACTGATTTTCTTCTATATACCACTGGCATTTTGTAGAACTTTATGTATAGTTTGTATGGGAGGGGAGTCTTAGCTTCTTTCATTCAGCATAGTCACTTTGAGATTTATCCATGTTGTTTACCTGTATCAGTAGTTTGTTGGTTTTTTGTTGCTTGAGTAGTCCATTGTATGAATATACCACAATTCGGTTATCGAGTCATTTGATGGACACTTTGGCCCTTTCCAGTTTGGGGCTATTAGAAATAAAACAACTATGAATTATAGTACCAATACTGGTCTTCATAAGGACATATGTTTTCATTTGTCTTGGATAAACACTATGACATTATGAGTAGAATAGGGATATCATACAATTTACCTTTTTTTTTGAGATGGAGTCTGACTCTGTCACCCAGACTGGAGTCCAGTGGTGCGATCTCGGCTCACTGTAAACTCTGCCTACCCGGTTCAAGAGATTCTCCTGCCTTAAACTCCCCAGTAGCTGGGATTACAGGTACCTGCCACCATCCAGCTAATTTTTTTGTATTTCTAGTAGAGATGGTCTTGAACTCCTGACCTCCTCGCGCCTTGGCCTCCCAAAGTGCTGGGATTACAGGTGTGAGCCACCGCACCCAGCCAGGTATTTGATTTTTAAAAGAAACTGCCAAATTGTTTTTCAAAGTGTTTTTTCAAATTGTTTTTCAAAGTGATTGTGCTGTTTTCATTTCCAGTTCTTCCATATTCTTGCCAAAACCTGATATAATCATTCTATAATTTTAGCCATTGTATTGGATATGTGGAGGTATTTTATTTTGGTTTAAATTTGCATTTCCCAAATATAGATGATGCTGAGTGTATTAGTCTGTTCTCACGCTGCTAATAAGGACATACCTAAGACTGGGTAAAGAGGTTTACATGGCTGGGGGTGCCTCACAATCATGGTGGAAGGCAAGGAGGAGCAAAGCCACATCTTACATGGCGGCAGGCAAAGAGAGAGAAGTTTTGCAGGGAAACTTCCCTTTATAAAACCATCAGATCTCTTGAGAATTATTCACTATCACAGGAACAGCATGAGAAAGACCTGCCCCCATGATTCGGTTACCTTCCATTGGGTCCCTCCCATGACATGTGGGAATTGTGGGAGCTAAAATTTAAAATGAGATTTGGGTGGGGACACAGCCAAACCATATCACTATTTTCATATGCTTACTTGCCATTTGTGTATTTCTAGTGAAGTGTCCCTTCAAATCTTCTGCCTGTTTTTAAAAACTGAGTTGGTCATTTTGAGAGTTTTGTGTATGTTCTTGATGAAAGTTCTTTTTCAGATGTATGATTTGACAATTTCTTTTTTCCAGACTGTAACTTGTCCTTTACTTCTCAACAGTATCTTTCAAAAAGTCCAGTTTATAAATTTCATTTTTTATAGATTGTGCTTTTGGTGTTATATCTAAGAAGTCCTTATCTAACCCAGTGTCACAAAGATTTTCTCTTGTGTTTTCTCTGGAAGTTTTATACTTTTAGGTTTTATATTTTGTCTATGGTCCATTTTGAGTTGAGTTTCATATATGATATGAGGTATGAATCAGACTCAAGTTTTTAATATTATGTACACCTAATTGCTCCAGTATCATTTTTGGGAAGACCCTCCTTTACTGAATTTCTTCGCATTTGTCAAAAATAAAATGCTTATCTGTATTTATATTTCTGGACTCTATTCTACTCTATTGATCTGTTTGTCTTATTTTTACATCAGTGCCACACTGTCTTCGTTGCTGTGCCTTAAGTCTGAAAGCAAGTGATATTCACCTTCCAATTTTATTTTTTTCAAAGCTGGCCATGGTGGTGGCGGGGGCAGAGGTGGTGATGCTATTCTAGAGCCAGGCCATTTCTTTATAAATTTTAGAATCAGCTTGATGACTTTTGTCCTCCAATAAATTTCTTCTGAGATTTTGTTTGGTATTGGTTTGAATGTGTAGATAAATTTGAAAACGATCGATATCATAATATTGGTCTTGCGATCTGTGAACATGGCATATTTCCTATGCCATGTTTATCTAGCTTTTTAAATAATGTTTTGTAGTGTTCAATGTGTGGATCTTGCATGTCTTTTGTGAGATATATCCCTAAGTATTTCATTTTTTATTGCTATTACAGATGGTAATATATGTAATTCTGTTTCTGGTTATTTAGTGCTGTATAGAAATACAATTGAATTTTATGTATTAATCTTACATGCTGTTGCTAAACTCTCATCTAGTAGATTTTTTAAGATGTCAGTTTTTCTACAAATGTGATCATATAATGCTAACTATTACAGACTATTTTACTTCATCCCTTCCAATCTGATTTTTTTGTTTGTTTCTTTTTTTGCTGGTTGGAACTTTTAGTATAGTGCAGAACAGAAGTGTTAATAGATAGTAGATATCGTTGCCTCATTTCTCTTCATTGAAGGGAACAGAAGGGCAAGCGTATTCAAACTTTTAACTGTTCCTTTCTATTTCTATTTATTGAGGGTTTTTTGTTTTTTAAATCAGGAATGGGTTGGTTTTTGTCAGATGCATTTTCTGCATCCACATCATGTACTGCATAACAATGTTTCAGTCAACAATGGGCCACATATATGACAGTGGCCTCATAAGATTATGATGCCATATTTTTACTGTACGCTTGCTATGTGTATACATGTTTAGATACACAAATACTTCACCTTTTGTTACAGTTGCCTATGGTGTTCAGTGCAGTAACATGCTGTGCAGGTTTGAAGCCTAGGAGCAATAGGCTATACCATATAGCCTAGGTGTTCCGTAGGCTGTGCTATCTACATTTGTAGGTACACACTATGATGTTCACACAGTGGAGAAATCACCTCTCAGCATGTATCCTCTTTGTTAACTGATGCATGATCATATTGAGATAATCATAGTATTTCCATTTGTTGTTAATATGATGAATTACATTGAATTTGTTTCATTGTTAAACCAAGCTTGTTTTTCCAAGATAAAAAGATTTAAATAATTTTTTAAAATCTTACATATTACACACTTAGTTCCATTTCTAACTATTCATTCTTTTGTGTAGATCCAGAGATCAATCTGTTGCCATTTTTCTTCTGTTTGAGAGACTTCTTTGAACATTTCTTGTATTGCAGATCTGCTAGTGATAAATTCTTTCAACTAACATGTCTAATCAGAGTTTTATTTTCATTTATTTATTTATTTGTTTTGAGAGAGAGTCTCACTTTGTTGCCCAGGATGGAGTGCGGTGGCACAATATTGGCTCACTGCAGCCTCCACCTCCCAGGTTCAAGCCATTCTCCTGCCTCAGCCTCCCAAGTAGCTGGGATTACAGGCATTTGCCACCACACCTGGCTAGTTTTTGTATTTTTATTTATTTATTTATTTCAGTAGAGCCAGAGTTTCACCATGTTGGCCAGGCTAGTCTCAAACTCCTGACGTCAAGTTGAGCTATCACTTCGGCTTCCCAAAGTGCTGGGATTACAGACGTGAGCCACCGTGCCCAGACAATTTTGTCTTTATTTTTGAAAGATACTTTCGCTGCTTGTAGAATTCTGTTTTTATTTTTTCTTTCAGTACTGTAATTGTGTAGCTCTGCTGCTTACAGCATTTCCCATGAGGTTTCTGCTGTTAACTCTGTTTCTCTATGTGTAAATTAACTATTTTCTTGTTACTTTTAAGTTTTTTTTTTTTTTTTTTTAAATAAAGATGGAGTTTCACCGTGTTGGTCAGGCTGGTCTTGAACTCCCAACCTCAGGTGATTTGCCCACCTTGGCCTCCAAAATGCTTGGATTACAGACGTGAGCCATCATGCCCGACCACTTTTAAGATTTTTCTCTTTATCATTGGTTTTGAATACTTTGATTATGATGGGCTTTGGTGTTTCTTAGACTTGGGCTTTATTGAGTATTTTGGATTTGGGTTTACAGTTTTCATCAAATTTGTGCCATTTTGGCCATTACTTTTTCAGTTTCATCAAGCCCCTCTATGTGTAACACTGATTACATATAGATTAGGCTGTTTGAAGTTGTCTTAAGGTTCACTTATACTCTGTTCTTTTTTTTAAGCTTTTTTCACTTTATTTGCCACATTGAATAGTTTCTAATGATGGCTTCAAATTCACTATTTTTTCTTTTGTGTGTGTGTGTGTGTGTGCGCGCGTGCGCGTGTGTTTAATTTGGAAAGGGAGTTTTCTTTTTCATAAAGGGTTGCATGCAGCCTGTAGTATTCTTTTCTTTGACAATGTCTAAAATGCTGGTAATACCAATTGGTGTATATTTTTCTATATATATTTTGATGTCTTGTCTGTATTCTATCTTTAGCTTGTTGTATGTATAGAATACAGTTATAAAGTAGCTGTTTTTTAGACAAGGTAGCATGAGAAAAATAACTTTGAACATTTCTGTTCACTAATTCTAACATCAATGGTCAAGACTGGATTGGTTTCACTTGTTTGATTTTTTTTTTTTTTTTTTTTCTTCCCTTGATTCTGGGATTCAGTTGAGTTACTGGGAAACTGTTTGAGCTTTTCAAGTGTAGCTTTAAGATTTGTTAGACAAGCCAGGCATGGTGGACATGCCTGTAATCCCACCTACTGGGAAGACTGAGGGGATCACGTGAGACCAGTTTGGGCAGCATAGTGAGACCCCATCTCATTTATTTAACGTCACAAGAAGAAAATAGTTGTTAGACAAGATAAGAGAAGTATTTACATTAGGGTAATTTTCACCCACTGCTGGAGGCAAGGGTTTGCTTATTACCTAGGCTGGGTGCAGTGGCTCATATCTATAATCTCAGCACTTTGGGAGGCCAAGGCGGGTGGATCACCTGAAGTCAGGAGGAGTTCAAGAGCAGCCTGACCAACATGGTGAAACTCCGTCTCTACTAAAAATACAAAAATTAGCCGGGCATGGTGGCGGATGCCTGTGGTTCTATATACTTGGGAGGCAGAGCGGGAGGATGACTTGAACCCAGGAGGCAGAGGTTACAGTGAACTGAGATCACCACTGTACTTAAGCCTGGGCAACAGAGTGGGACTCCAAAAAAAAAAAAAAAAAAGATTCTACCTTATACCTGGTAAAGCATGTCATGTTATCTTTTTAGTTTTGCTTTTCAGACAGGTACTATTCCCAGCCCTTTATGAACTTTAGGTACTGTTCCCCTCTAATCCTCTCAGGTCTTTCTTTGCTGACTTGTTAACCATATTCTTCTAATCTGTGAATGTGAGCTGTCTTTTCATTTATTTGTATCTTCAATTTCTTGTATCAATATTGTAGTTTTCAGTGTACAGGTATTTTGCTTCCTTGGTTAGATTTACTCCTAAGTACTTGATTCTTTTTGATGCTTTGGTAAATGGGATAGTTTTCTTGATTTCCTTTTCAGCTAGGTTGTTATTGATGAAAAGAAATGCAACTGATTTTTATATGTTGATTTTGTATCCTGTTGCTTTACTGAGTTCATTTATTAGTTTCAACAGTTTTTGTGACAGGATGTTAAACTTTGTCACATGGTTTTCTGCATTTATTGAGATCGTTTGGTTATTACTTTTCATTCTGTTAAATTGTGGTATATCACATTGATTTGCATATGTTAAACCAATCTTGGATTTTAGGGATAAATCAAACTTGGTCGTGGTATATAATTGGTTTGATGTGTTATTGAGTAGGATTGGTATTGTCTTGATTTTAAGGAGGGAAATTAAGGTTCATTTTATGATTCTTTCAAGCTTGAATGTTCTGTGACGGCTAGAGATAAATCAGATATTCTGTAACCCTGTGGGTAAATTGTGTATTATTACATTTGATTTCCTTTATAAGTATGTGGAGAAGCTGAACATGACATCTTATTTTGATTTTTGTTTAGTTTAACATTGGACATTTTAATATACTTGCTTACTAGTATTTCTTTCTCTTTTTTTGAGACAGAGTCTTGCTGTGTCGCTTGGGCTGGAGTGCAATGGCACAAGCTTGACTCACTGCATCCTCCACCTCCTGGGTTCAAGCCTCAGGCTCCTGAGTAGCTGGGACTACAGGCACATACCACCACACCTGGCTAATTATTGTATATGTAGTAGAGACAGGGTTTCACCATGTTGGCCAGGATGGTCTTTGTTTCCTGACCTTCTGATCCACCCACCTCGGACTCCCAGAGTGCTGGGATTACAGGCTTGAGCCACCGTGCTGGGCTGCTTACTCGTATTTCCCTGGTGAATTGTCTTTTCATAGCTTTACTCTTTGGGTTTCTTCAATTTGTTGAGTTCTTGCAACATATTTACATTTTCTCAAGTGTTGATTATTTTCTCCACCAACCATCAATTTAATTTTTTAACCATAATTTTTCTCTTTACACTGGACAAAATGTTTAGTAGGCTTGCTTCTTAAAGTTTTGCTGTGAGATTGATACCTCTGTTCTAGTTAAAGGCAAAGCTTCATTCAAAACAAAGAAATGTAAATAGGCAGTGTGGGGATACATTCTTCAGGTGTACTGAGCTGAAGGTAATCAGTTAGTAGTTAAAGCCAAAGGAGCTAATGAGATTTCCTAGACAAGAGTTTAGATAAGAAGGAAAGTGGGGATAGGATGAAGAGCACTAGAGGAAAGACTGACCTTAAATGGAGTGAGAAGAAAGATAAACTTTCTGTATTGCAGTGAATTTCAAACTACTTTTAATTAGAATCACCTGAAGAATTCTTTTTTTTTTTTTTACGTTGATGCCCAGTTTCCCCCCTTCCCCCAGATTTGTATACAGCAAGAGTTGAGAATCACTGCTTAGAATATATCTGCTTATAAGAAGTCAGCAGGTCTTAACAGTTTTGTAAGTCTTAGGATCAATCTGGAGGACTTTCTATAATGTACTGGGCCCCCTCCTCAGAGTTTGACTCAGTAGGTCTGAGTTGGGACCTGAGAATTTTCATTTTTATCATGTTTCTAGAGAAACAGAGTTTTTCTAGAACCACATCTGCGAGACATGGTTTCTTTTTTGTTTGTTTGTTTTTTGAGATGGAATCTCTGTCATTCAGGCTGGAGTGCAGTGCCATGATCTCAGCTCACTGAAACTACCACGCACGATCTCGGCTGACTGCAGCCTCCACCTCCTGGATTCAAGTGATTCTCCTGCCTCAGCCTCCCGAGTAGCTAGGATTACAGGCACCTGCCACCATGCCCAGCTAAATTTTGTATTTTTAGTAGAGACGGGGTTTCACCATGTTGGCCAGGCTGGTCTTGAACTCCTGACCTAGGTGATCTGTCTGCCTCAGCCTCCCAAAATGCTGAGATTATAGGCTTGAGCCATCACGCCTGGCTAGAAACATGATTCTGAGAACTGCAGTAGCAATAAGTGTAGGAAGGAAAGCCTGGATGTTAGATACAGGTTGGTTTGGAGATTTGCTTCTGGGAAGTTTAAGGAGTTCTTTTCTCATGATATTGCTTTCTCTCTCATGTACAGAAAGGGTCTCCACCAAGAGTGTTTCTTGAGTAGTAATGGTGTTCAGAAAAGTCCAAGATTTGAGGATCCTTAGTTTGTTAAATGACTTGAGCAAGTTGACTGTTTTTCTTGATACATCAGTTCTTTTTTTTTTCACCTGATGAAAAAGGTCTTTGAATCTTAATTTTGTCAGGTAGTGAATATTTACTGTCCTCTTTTGTAACCGTAGATGAATATTCTTTCTATATCTTTTTACATGTTACTGGTAAATTTGCCAATAGGATAGATATTGGTAGTACCTTCTCTTTTCACACCATCATCATTAGCGCTTTCAGGCTGTAATTAATTGTATACATTCTTCTACATATAGTAGTAACAAATTGTATTAGTGTAGTCGTTTTGGTTGCAGGTCAGTCTTTTTTCAGGTTGTCGGTTTTCTCAAGGAAAGATGGTTTATTGTAAATATATACATGGAAAGTGAAATGGTTATCTACACTGTTATGTGGGAGGAGGCAGCCCAGTGTAGTGGATTGAACCAGACACCCTAGTTTCAAATTTAATCTAATTTAGTTATTATGTGTAAAAATCAAGATAGTAGCTACATTGTAAAGTTATTAGACTGATACGAGGTAATAGGTGTGAGAGTGCTTGATAAATTTAATGAAACTATACAGACATTGGGTGGCATTTTATATGCACGTAAAATGACATTTCTGCTGATTCTGTAGTTGACAAATATAAAACTAATGTATGAAATGAAATTTGTAAAAGTAAAGTGCGTATAGGCTTTACTTTGATGCTTTTTGCGTGGTATACCTATTTTATACTATCTTTAGCTCCTGTGTTTCAGTTCTTAATGTTTTTAGCTACTGATGGTTTCTATGGTAGAATTAGCCATCTTCTACCCTACTGCTACACTAACCCCTCAAAAACAAAAACAGTCCTTATGTTGATATGTGTATACAACTTCTTTAAATCAAAGAGAAATAATATGAGACTTACTTTGTCTTTTTCTCCTATTTATTAATAGACTAACTTTAGGTTACAGTGCATCACCAAGATTAGGGTACATTAGTTTTAAAGGTGAGAATTCTCTTTGTATTTGAATGCTTATGAAAATGTTATTTATTTCTAACAACTTCTCATGTGTAAGGGGACTTCATATATATACTTTGAAAAATGCATACTATGTTTTGAATATTTAGTCCATAGCCATGAAATAGGTTATTTTTATATACCTTGTGTTTATGAGTAGATGTTTTACCTTTCACAAAATAAAGAGGACATAGAATGTTGTTCCTGTTCTATGCTGTTAAATTAGTAGAGCTTTGTTGGGCACATATTGCCTAATGATACAGGTATATAATTTGTAAGGGAATGAAGATGTCCTCCTGTCATTTGGATTTCATGTGCATAGGTTGATGTCAGCCATTTCAAGCATATAAAATTGGATATCTTTGTAAAATAGACAGTCTCAATAGATTCACTGTATTTGAACTATTCATGTCAGCATGGAAGTATAACCCTTATTCTCTATGACAGAGTTAAGCAGTTATAAACTACATGTAACTGATATATTTCACAAGTGCATGAGCTTATTAAGATCAATTTTGTTGTGTATTGGTTACTGGAATTTGACAGTATTAAAAAGTTCTATGAAATTATTGATATGGGAAGTTTTATTTTTCAGAATTCCTGTCAACATTTGAATTTACTGAGTTTTTTAATCCTTATTTTTCTTTCTTATGTACATCTTACAGACTGGGGTTTTAAGGGGTGTGGCAGGAGGTTTTGGACTCGATGAGTTTCCACCGAAATGTCGGAGAAGTCAGGCCAGAGCACAAAAGCAAAGGATGGGAAAAAGTATGCAACACTCAGTTTATTTAATACTTACAAGGGGAAATCGTTAGAAACACAGAAAACCACAGGTGAGTAAAATCAAGTGACACTTAATGTTTTTCATGGTTTGTTTTGTGACTATAAGTGATCCACCTGCTGCTATGGGAAGCTAGGATGTACCCAAGTTAATACAACCATATTTACATTTGCCTTTTTACACATGCACACATTTTTCAGAGGATATCTGTTAAACATCTTATAATTGAAAATATATACTTTCATAGAGCCCTTTAAAAATATTTTTGTTGGCTGGGTGCGGTGGCCGAGGCAGGCGGATCGTGAAGTCAGGAGTTCGGGATCAGCCTGACAAACTAAAATACAAAATACTAAAAATACTACTAAAAATACAAAAATTAGTCAGGTGTGGTGGCATGCACATGTAATCCCAGCTACTCAGGAGGCTGAGGCAGGAGAATTGCTTGAACCGGGGAGGTGGAGGTTGCAGTGAGCCAAGATCATGCCACTGTACTCCAGCCTGGGCAACAGAGCAAGACTCATTCAATCAATCAATCAATCAGAATTTTTGTTTCTCTCCGTCGTCATCAGGAAAAAAGTAGAAACTGTATGGCTCTAAAGGGGAAACTCAATCAATCAATAAGATTGATAAGCATAGAGCTTATATATTAGTGAGAATTTAGTGTCTTTTTAATTAATAGACTAGAGAAAGTCCTATGTTTCATGTGTGTGTGTGTGTTTACTTAGATACTGTGACCTAGTGAAAACTGAAAACCATGTATGGCATATTAACAGTACTCTTTATGAACACAAAGTCAATATATTCTCTAACATTCTAAGTTTTGAATTTGAAGTAGATTCTCAGAAAAAAATACCAGCATTATCAGTGTTTTCTGTAGTGTGTTGAATTGCATTGTTAGAAATTTTAAGAAATATGTTAAATGCTGTTAAATTGCTTGATTTCTACATTGAATTGTTTTGCAGATGTGTAGCTTAGTTTAAATTTCTTAAAATACAGGATTGAAAATCATTCAGGGATTCCATTAATTCTTAGTGTTTTTCTATATTGTTTGAGGAATAAAATGGGTAATAAAATAGATGTTCTAAGAAAGTTGATGTTATTGATCTTTAGTTGCAGCTCGACATGGATTACAGAGTCTTGGAAAAGTTGGTATTTCACGGCGGATGCCTCCACCTGCTAACCTCCCGAGTCTTAAAGCAGAAAACAAAGGCAATGATCCCAATGTGAACATTGTACCTAAAGATGGCACAGGGTGGGCATCAAAACAAGAGCAACACGAAGAAGAAAAGTGAGTCAAAGACTGTGAAAGAATAAAGCTCTTTCCCTTTCTTTGTAGGGAACTTCGGTTTGAGTACCTGCTATTTCCGAAGTGTTACGCTGTCTATATTACATATTTTATACTCTTTAAAGTCTTTTGACTATATAGAAACTTTTAGTTAATTTTCCCTATTGAAAGTATTTCTATTTGTCAAGGTGGAACAGATGACAAAATTGCTAATCATAACCTTGCTTATGTCATAGCCTTTATTAGGCTCCCTCTTCTCTTACCACCACTACCTCAGGTATTCCCTTTCCAGTATCATTAACAGTTGACTCTGATACCTAAATTCCACAATGCTAAGGATGTCTGTCTGCCACTTTACTGTATATCTCTAGCATTGAAACTGCCTGATGTTACATAGGTGCTCAACTAATAATTTGTATATACTCTAGCAAGAAAGCTAGGATAATTAATAGTGTCCATCTTAGTCATCGTTCTTTCAACAACTATTTAGACTTCTGTGTGTCAAAAGATTTTGCCGAGCTTTTAGCTAATTGAATGACCAAGCCTAAATAGTGGTAATTTAAAAAAAATAAGGCAAGCTGTTCTTTATTTGCTTGCCTATTTGTTATCAAAATTCTATACTCCTGCCTGGGGAGCTTTATGTAGTAAATTTGACTACTTGTATAGAAATTTATCAAATACTTACACTTGTTAGTTCTAGTAAAATTATTTTATAATAATGAGTCAGTTATAGGTATGAGTGTACCAGAAATATATTGCATTTAGTGAGCCTCTTAACTACTTTTTTATTTTTAAGCATTACCTTATTACAAGGATTGAATAAAACTGTACACCCTTTCAAAATACCTTTTAGTCATGTGAATGCACTAGGCAGATTGCTGTTACCTCTTTGAATAACAGTAATAAGTACAGTGGTGAACCTGTTGACTGCCAAGTGGAGAGTTTGCTTAGCTTTAGCCCTCAGCTAATTTCGCCAGTCCAGACTGTATGTATGTTTATACTACTATTTTTAGTTATAAGTGTTCTCTTCTTCAAAAGAGATATTTGGTAACTATGCTTAATTAAAAGTGCCTGTGTTTTGTTTTTGTCCTTTTTTTTTTTTTTAAGATGGAGTCTCGCTCTGATGCCCAAACTGGAGTGCAATGGCATGATCTCAGCTCCCTGTAACCTCTGCTTGCTGAATCCAAGTGATTCTCCTGCCTCAGCCTCTTGAGTAGCTGGGACTACAGACGCATGCTGCCATGCCTGGCTAATTTTTTGTATTTTTAGTAGAGACAGGGTTTCAGGTGTTAGCCAGGATGGTCTTGAAATCCTGACCTCATTGATCCGCCAGCCTCAGCCTCCCAAAGTGCTGGGATTACAGGCGTGAGCCACCACACCTGGCCTTTTTTTTTTTTTTTTTGGTAGAGACTGGGTTTCGCCATGTTGGCCAGGCTGGTCTTGATTTCCTGACCTCAAGTGATCCGCCTGCCTTGGCCTCCCAAAGTGCTGGAATTACAGGAATGAGCCACTACGCCCAGCCTATTTATTTATTTATTTATTTATTATTTTATTTTGTTTTATTTTATTTTTCCTGTGGAGTGCTGACCCTTTTAATTTTTTTTTAAACAAATAGAACACAAGCAAAACTCATCTCATTGCGTTATTCAACGTAGAGATTAAAGGGGACAAAAATAACCATAATTCATTTAAAGAAATGTTTCAGAGGGAAAGCATTCATAGGGGATTTACCAATGAATTAACATATAGCCAAAATAACTTGTACACAGACTTACCTTAAATATAATGTTAATTTTACTTAAACATACAGTGTCTGAAATAACGGATTCATATTTTTTTTAAGAACACCAGAAGTGCCACCAGCACAGCCAAAACCTGGGGTTGCAGCTCCCCCAGAAGTAGCACCGGCTCCCAAATCATGGGCCAGTAACAAGCAAGGTGGGCAAGGAGATGGTAAGTAGACATTAGCTGGGGAAACTGCTTAGGCTTGATAGTTACTGAACAGCCATGCAGGAGATAAGGGGTGAACTGTTTTGATAGAGCCAGAAAGCATTGTTAAAGGATATACTGAAGGCTCTTAAAAAGTTTTTCTTTTTTTTTTTTTTTTTTTAAATCTCTTGGGCTAGCTAGATTCCAGTGTCAAGAGCCATATGTGAGTCAATGGTAGTGGTTAAGAAAGGGAGTCTTTAAGATACCCTCTGCCCTACATTATTTTATCTTTACTTCTACATGTCCAAACAAAGCTTATACCTTCAAAGTATCCACCCATTGGATAGGTTATTAGAAACCATACTCATTTTCATCTGTGTCCCCAGTCTGCTGTTTCAAACATGCTGCCACGGTTTCCTGAGGAGAAGAACTAGAAAGTAGCCATAAAGCACCATTGCTGTAACACTCCCCCTTCCCCCGAGGAATGATGAAATCCCCAGCGGAATTTAGGTTTCCCACTTTCAAAACAGGAACTGTCTATAAATCATTCTGTGGAAAACCCATCTTGGCCTTCAAGCTAATAAAACTAGCTCTTTTAATTTGTAGAAGTATAAAAAATAGGTAGAAAGGAAGATGGGTGAATAGTGAGGTGCAATCATCTCAGCTGTAAATTAAATCAAAGTAAAGCAAATGAAAGCAGTAAATTAAATGAAGGTATTTTAGCATCATCTTGATCTTGGGGTCTGTTCATAAAACACTATTTGAATAATATGATTTGAACAAATTCTGAGAATTTTTAGCAAAAGAATTTAACTTGTATTGAAAAACGTAAGGAGTCAATGAAAGAGAAACAAGGGAAACTCCTCACTTGCGTGATCATCTGAAATGAGTCCTTTGGAATGGTACTGGAAGATTACTTTCTTAGACTTTTATCTCCTCATGGCTGATCATTAACTTTTCGAAGGAGTCTGGGTGTCTAGGTGAATTTTAAAGTTTGATAGATATGAACAGTCATCAGTGAAATGTGGAATAATTTATGAGAAACAAGCAAAGAGCTCTATCCTGGGAGGGTGGTTTGCATTATCGTCAGTATAAAAGTTACCTTTAATTTTTTTAAAAAAATCTATAGGAATCCAAGTGAATAGTCAGTTTCAGCAAGAGTTTCCCAGCCTGCAGGCAGCTGGGGATCAGGAAAAAAAAGAAAAGGAAACAAATGATGAGAACTATGGACCTGGACCCAGTTTACGCCCACCAAGTAAGAGTACTTTCTCTTTAATACAAAATGAGATCATATTTGTATACTATCTTGTGATATAACCTCTTGCTTGCTGTTGTATATATGACTTGCCTAGTTTGAAAAGGCATACTTACTACTGTAGTCACTTGCTACTCAGGTGTGATTTTTGCACCGACAGTGTCACTATAACTTGAGAACATGTTAGAAATGTGTAGTCTTGGGCCTTGCATCCACTTACTAAATCAAAATCTACATTTTAACAAGATGTCCAGGCGACTGACTTGCATACTAATATTGGGACTTATTTATAATAGTAAGTTTTTGAGCAGACTTCCCTACCATATAACTGTTTACTTACTTCTGAATTAACATTTGGTGATTCCTCACTTTCTGATCTGAAACGGAGGAAACAAATAATTTTGGATAGTGAGGGATACTTTATATTACAAAGCAAAAACTAAAAATAGAAATATAAAATGATTGAGGAATTTTTAAATGTCTCATTAATTGTTATGGCTTCATAGTGTCATTACGAAGTATCTTAAAGGATCTTTTTTTTTTTTGAGATGGAGTCTCACTCTGTCACCCAGGCTGGAGTGCAGTGGTGTGATCTCAGCTGACTGCAACCTCCACCTGCCAAGTTCAGGTGATTCTCCTGCTTCAGCCTCCCAAGTAGCTGGGACTATAGGTGCACGCCACCATCCTGCTAATTTTTTGTATTTTTAGTAGAGATGGGGTTTCACCATGCTGGCTAGACTGGTCTCGAACTCCTGACCTGTGATCTGCCTGCCTTGGCCTCCCAAAGTGCTGGTGTTACAGGCATGAGCCACCTTACCCGACCGAAAGGATCTTGTTTACATGGGGAGGTTCCTCTATGACAGTAGTGTTTACAGGTTCCATATTTCTAATAACCTGATACATTCACATTTTTTGGCTCATTTCTTGTCAGATCTAAATAAATCTAAATTTTTTTTTTTATTTTTCAAGTATCATAATGAGGTTGGTGAGTTCATGTTAGATGTGCCAGCTTCACTGTTTTCTTACTTGAATTTTTACCAGTTATCTATTGCTGCATAATAAATTTAGCAATGTAAAACAACAAACTGAACTATGCTTATGATATCCCACTGTATCTGAAGGCCAGGATCAGCTTAGCTGGAGGTTCTGGCTAAGGACTCTCTCAAGGCTGCAATGAAGCTGTTTGAAGCTGACTTTACTGGGGCTATACTTCCAAACTGACTGGCGTAGCTATTGGCTCTTTACTTTTATGGCCTCTTAGTGGTGCTGCTTATGACATAGCTTCCACAGAATAAATGATAAGAGACAGACACCCTCCATCCAAGACAGAAGCCCACAGTCTTTTGTAACTTAATCTAGAAAGGGACATAGTATTACTTCTGCCATTTTCTACACGTTACACAGACCAACCCCAGTACATTGTGAGAAGGGACTATGCAAGGTATAGATACCAGAAGATAGAGATCATTTGGGCTATCTAGGAGACTGGTTACCACGCAGTGTTTCTTAGCAAAACCACCTAGCTGTTTTATTTGGTTAAGTGTAGTTGTCTGAAACATGGCCATCTGATATATAGAGAACAGTGATTTTAATCTTTGTATCAAATAGTGATAAAACTTCATAGAGAAGTTCTAATATTTTCTTCTCCCACCTTAGTATTTGCTTGTGGTGGCACCCTCTGAGGTACATCCTCTCTACTTCGGAAGCCACTACTACCCAAACACCTTGAAAGCATCAGTAGGGCCAAGATTAGACTTTTCCTGCTCTTTTACTCTGCTTACTTGCTTTCATTTTCCTGAAATTTGCCTGGTTTGGTTTTACTTTGTTCCATTTTCAGATTTTTGCCTTTTTCCTTTTTTCTCTCCCTTCATACTAGATGTTGCTTGTTGGCGAGATGGTGGTAAGGCTGCTGGCTCACCCTCATCATCTGATCAAGATGAAAAGCTCCCTGGCCAGGATGAAAGCACAGCTGGAACATCAGAGCAAAATGATATCCTCAGAGTGGTGGAAAAGAGGATAGCTTGTGGCCCTCCACAGGCTAAACTGAATGGACAGCAGGCTGCCCTCGCTTCCCAGTATAGAGCTATGATGCCTCCTTATGTGAGTGTTGTTAAATGAACAAGCAGTCAAACAAGAGGTTTTTGATTTGGAGTCCAAGGAGTGAATTGGTATAGGGAAAAGTTTAGGTCTTTATTTTCATTAACATCTAACTAAAAATTAGCATTTTCTTTTATCATATTGTGAGGAGGGACTACATGTGATGTAAATACCAGAAGGTAGAGATCATTTGGACTATCCAGGAGACTGGTTACCACACAGTGTTTCTTAGCAAAACCACTTAACTGTTTTATTTGGTTAAGTGTAGTTGTACCAGATAGGAAACAAATCACAGGAGTATCGGCAGTGTCCTTATTATTAACAGGGGTTTTAGATATTTTCACATCACATTACATACTTAAATAATTAATTTGACTCATAGATAATGACTTAATAAAGAAGCACATAGATTACCATATCACAGATTTATTTTGTAAATAGAACAATTACAGTAAAATTCTGTTTCTTCTTTGCGTTGTTTATGTATTTTACATTATGCATTTAAAATGTTTTCCTGAGAGGAGGTCCATAGGATTCATCAGACTGCCAAAGGGGTGGTTCATGGAAAAAAAAGATAAAGAATACCTGGTGTTGTTCCAAAGATTTTATTTGTGTACTTTTAATATTTTTTTCAAACTTTTTTTTTTTGAGATGGTCTTACTCTGTCATCAGGCTGGAGTGCAACGGCACAATCTCAGCTCACTGCAGCCTCCCCCTCCTGGGTTCAAGGGATTCCCCTGCCTCAGCCTCCCTAGTAGCTGGGATTACAGGCGTGTGCCACCCCACCTGGCTAATTTTTTGTATTTTAGTAGAGATGGGATTTCATTTTGGCCAGGATGGTCTCCATCTCCCGAACTTGTGATCTGCCCACCTTGGCCTCCCAAAGTGCTAGGATTACAGGCGTGAGCCACGGTGCCTGGCTTTTTTTTTGGGGGGAGGGAAGACAAAGTCTTGCTCTGTCACTCAGGCTGGAGTGCAGTGGCACGATTTCAGCTCACTGCAACCTCTACCTCCTGGGTTCAAGCAATTGTTGTGCCTCAGACTCCCAAGTAGCTGGGATTACAGGCATGTGCCACCACGCCTGGCTATTTTGTTTTTTAGTTTTTAGTAGAGATGGGGTTTTGCCATGTTGTCAAGGCTGGTCTTGTACTCCTGGTCTCAGGTAGTCCACCCACCCTGGCCTCTCAGAGTGTTGAGATTACAGACAGCCACCTTAACTGGTCTTTAAACTTTTTTTAATGGAAAATTTTAAACGTCTACAGAAATAAAGATAATCATGCAGTGAATCCACCTCTTTTCCTACCACTTTTTTTTTTTTTTTTTTTGAGACAGAGTCTTGCTCTGTCACCCAGGCTGGAGTACAGTGGCGTGATCTTGGCTCACTGCAACCTCTGCCTCCTAGGTTCAAGCAAATCTCCTGCCTCAGCCTCCTGAGTAGCTGGGATTATAGCCACTCACCACCACACCTGGCTAATTTTTGTATTTTTAGTAGAGACAGAGTTTTGCCATGTTAACCAGGCTGGTCTTGAACTCCTAATGTCAGGTGATCCACCTGCCTCAGCCTACTGAAGTGCTGGGATTACAGGCATGAGTCACCATGTCCCGTCTTTCTCTACCACTTTGGATTACTAAAGCAAATCCAAGATAGTTCATCAGTAAATATTTTAAGTTGTATTTTAAAAGATAAAGACTTGGGGAGAAAGTTTGCAATGCTGTTATCACAACAACTAATTCCTTGATATTCTCAAATATTATGTCAGTATTCCAGTAAATGTCTTATAATTAGGATCCAGGCAACATCCGTTCCTTTAGATTGGTTCATATTTCTCTTACGAATCTTGTTACCTATAGATATCTCAATCTCTGTTTCCTTTGGCGCTTGTCTGTTGTAATTTAACCTGTGATGTTCCTCAGATTTTGGATTTTGTTGATTTTATCTTTGTAGTTCCATTTAATATATACTCTGACACCTGCCCCTTCCCCTACCCCCTACTGACATTTTCTAAATTATTAGTTAGATTTGGTGTCCTCATTCTTTGTTTACTTTCAGCCCAATGTAAACTTGTAAAGCAAGTCACATTTGCCTGGATAAATAAATTCAGTTTTCCAGAAGACTCATTACTCTCATAGGAAACAAAAATCTAGGTCATATTTATTTAGTTTGTGATTGAACTCCTAATATTCAAATCCTAAATATCCATCATACTTTCCATTCCTTCATATTGTTGTTTTTGTGTAAAAATATAGAATGCTTCATGAATTTGTAGGTCATTTTTGTGCGGGGGCTGTGCTAATCTTCTCTATTCCAGTTTTGCTGCTGAAGTGAGCACATACATTACTATTTTTCAATAATTGTAGGCTGACAGAGGGAAATGAATGATTAAATACAGTTACTTGTTAAATGTTTTTCAGTCTGACACCCAGGCTGGAGTGCAGTGGCACCATTTCAGCTCACTACAGCCTCCACCTCCCAGGTTCAAGTGATTCTCCCACCTCAGCCTTCCAGGTAGCTGGGATTATAGGCGTGTGCTACCACACCCAACTAAGTTTTGTATTTTTAGTAAAGACGGGGTTTCGCCATGTTGGCTGGGCTAGTCTCGATCTCCTGACCTCAGATGATCCACCTGCCTTGGCTTCCCAGTGTGCTGGGGTTACAGGTGTGAGCCACTGTACCTGGCCATTAAATGTTTTCCTAAAAGAAGTTTGGGAGTATGCTGACCTGGCCTTTAAAAATAATTTATACCCAATTACTTTTTTTCTAATCACTTTCAAATTGTGCTTCCAAAGACCCCTGAACTTTCAGGTGAAAGGGTAGGATAGGAAAGAGGGGAGACCAAGTGGGCATCATTCCCATTTTCATCAGTGATTATATTTGAATAAAATGTTCCACTAATTAACAATTTAAATATCACTATACTGAAAATTTAAAGTTTGTTT
The DNA here is from genome assembly GCA_963574225.1 of Lagothrix lagotricha. Lineage (NCBI taxonomy): Eukaryota > Metazoa > Chordata > Mammalia > Primates > Atelidae > Lagothrix > Lagothrix lagotricha. The sequence goes on along the minus strand of CAUYNB010008515.1, from coordinate 1,246 downwards.
CTAAAGTGAATTTTGTGGCAGATTCCTAAATTTTAAGCATTTAAGACCACATGAAATTATGCCTGAATGATCAGATGAAGGATTTAATGCATCTTTATGAGCGTATGCCTGCAATAGTGTGTTAAGCGTATGCCTGCAATAGTGTGTTTATTAACCAGTATAGAAGAGTGATGCAACTGAAAATTCTCCAGAGTATCCCCCAAACGAAATGTTTCCCCAGCTGAGTTTCAGCTGCTGCTTGACTTAATTAATGTTGCTTCAGCCCAATTTAGGAGAAATTTCTTCTTCTTTTTTTTTTTTTTTTTTTTTTTTGAGATGGAGTCTCTGTCACCAGAAGCTCCACCTCCTGGATTCAATAGTGCCTCAGCCTCCTGAGTAGCTTGGATTACAGGCATGCACCACCACGCCCAGCTTATTTTTTTGTATTTTTAATAGAGACAGGGTTTCAGCATGTTGGCCAGGATGGTCTTGAATTCCTGACCTCATGATCCACCGCCCTTGGCCTCCCAAAGTGCTGGGATTACAAGCATGAGCCACTGCGCCTGGCTGAGAAATTTCTAACTTCGACAACATAATCATATAAACATAGCCTTACTTCAAATGTAAGGTAATTTTCTTATCTAACACACAGTTACTGCTTTCTTTTTAGAAAAACCAGTCTTCTGTTTCAGGATATAAATTATGTTTTTACAGTAATATAATTTTATATTATTTACATAATTTGACTTGAATATGAGTAAATAGTAAATGACCAAGCCATTCTTTGATACTTCTTCCCTTCAAAATCATAGAATGAATCCCTTACTATTATTTGTTCTCAGAATCTAGCTTGTATCTTCTCTTAAGTTTAGTTTCCCAGAGCCAAGTTCCTACAGAGAACATTATCGGGACCTGTTTGGGCCAGTTTGTTTATCTATCTGTCTGTCTGTCCATCTCTCTCTCTCTCTCTCTCTCTCTCTCTCTCTATCTCTATCTCTATCTCTCTCTCTCTCTCTATATATATATATATATATCTCTATCTGTCTGTCTATCTATCTATCTAATCTTACTTTAGGTTCTGGGGTAGATGTGCAGATCATGCAGGGTTGTTGCACAGGTGCATACATAACCAGGTGGTTTGCTGCCTCTATTCCCCCTTTGACTATATCTGGCATTTCTCCCCATGTTATTCCTCCCCACTCCCTGCTGTCCCTCTCCTAGCCTCCCCCCCCAACTACCCCCAGAGGGGGCAGGAGTGATGCTGCTT
>CAUYNB010008514.1:0-29674 GCA_963574225.1 Lagothrix lagotricha | reverse complement strand
GCTGTCACTGGCTCCCTTTGAGGTCTCAAGAGAATTTTGAGCCAAGAGTCCTGAATTCACCAAGAGAACGGGAAAAATTTTTTTGCAATCTACCCCTCCGACAAAGGGCTAATATCCAGAGTCTACAAAGAACTAAAGCAGCTTTACAAGAAAAAACAAATAAACCCATTCCAAAGTAGGCAAAGGATATGAACAGACACTTTTCAAAAGGAGACATTTATGAGGCCAACAAACATATGAAAAAATGTTCATCATCACTGGTCATCAGAGAAATGCAAATCAAAACCACATTGAGATACCATCTCATGCCAGTTAAAATAGTGATCATTAAAAAATCAGGAGACAACAGATGTGGAAGAGAATATGGAGAAAAAGGAACACTTATACACTGTTGGTGGGAGTGTAAATTAATTCAACCATTGTGAAAGGCAGTGTGGTGATACCTCAAGGATCTAGAAATAGAAATTCCATTTGACCCAGCAATCTCATTACTGGGTACATACCTAAAGGAATATAAATTGTTCTATCATAAAGACATGCACAAGCATGTTCATTGCAGCACTGTTTACAATAGTAAAGACATGGAACCAACCCAAATGCCCATCGATGATAGACTGGACAAAGAAAATGTGGCACATATACACCATGGAATACTATGCAGCCATAAAAAAGGATGAGTTTATGTTCTTTGCAGGGACATGGATGAATCTGGAAACCACCATTTTCAGCAAACTGACATAACAACAGAAAACCAAACACCACCTCTTCTCACTTATAGGTGGGTGTTGAACAATGAGAACACATGAACTCAGGGAGGGAAGCATTACAAACTGGGGTTGGCATGGGTAGGGGGGATAAGGAAGGGACAGCAGGGGGTGGGGAGGCTGGGAGGGATAACATGGGGAGAAATGCCAGTTACAGGTGATGGGAGGACGGAGGAAGCAAACCACCTTGCCAAGTATGTACCTATGCAACAATCCTGCATGATCAGTACATGTACACCAGAACCTAAAGTACAATAAAATAATAAAAGCATAAATCTAGGAAAACAATATAAAGAACTGAGCAATCTTAGATGACAGCAATCAGCAAAAAACAACAGACACACTGGGATGAGTGAGCTGATCAAAGAGAAAAGTCCATAGTGAATCCTGGCAATCATTCTGGCCCACTGAAAGTTGAGGGACCACATTTTATAGCATTTCTACTGCTCACAACCTTGGACAGTCAACTACCCAAACCGGTGGGCTCACATAAGCTGAGTGATTCCATGTACCTTCTTCCCTTGATGTTCAAACGCTACTACTTAGCAACTTTCTGGTACAGAAATCTTCTGTTCTCCCTACTTACTACTTTACTAATTCAGTGCAGAAATATTAGCTCACCTGAATACTTTATTGCCTAGTGAGACTATTCAGGTCTCAATGTTTTCTCCCAATACTCTGTAAAGGGATGGAAACATTATAGTGATTTATTTACTCACATAAATTTTGCCATTTATTTTTCCTTTATCCTATGAAGAGATCAAGCTTACAATTAGATTCAGTCTTAAATAACATTTTTAAAAAGACTATTAATTAGCCTAATAGCAGTCTTACCTCCTTCATTCTAAGGTAGGAGAAGTATATTAGAAATAACTGCAGAAGGCCCAGCGCAGTGGTTCACGCTCATAATCCCAGCACTTTGGGAGGCCGAGGTGGGTGATTTGCCTGAGGTCAGTTCAAGACCAGCCTGGCCAACATGGTGAAACACTGTCTCCACTAAAAATACAAAAATTTAGCAGGAAGTGGTGGTGGGCACTGTAATCCCAGCTACTAGGGAGGCTGAGGCAGGAGAATTGCTTGAACCTGGGAGATGAATGATGCAGTGAGCAGAGATGGTGACACTGGGCGATCCAGCCTGTGTGACAGAGTGAGACTCTGTCAAAAAAATGAATAAATAAAAGAAAAGAAATAACTGCAGAAAATGAATAAATTAATCAAGGGTATATATGACATTTGCCAATTCTGGTCGAAACCTTTGGTTTCTAGAAATATGTATGCCCAGTATAGAACTCTGCATCCATGTCGAGAAAAAAAGTATAATAATTAAACAGGTACAAGTTATACAGTATGTGGAATGTGTAAATGTCATTCACCTGAAGAGTTAGAGCATTTTTACAGTCATTGTTCTCAGCTTTGGTCTATCCAGTATATGCAGCATTTAAGAAGCAAGTGGGAGGTAAAAGAATGTTATGCTCTGCAAAATGTTGCATAATATAGTTTTGAACACAAACAAAAAATCTGTTAAGCCTCAAAAAGTTAATGTGTAAATAGTGACATATTACAGAACTTTCGAATGGATAGTGCCTGTACAAAGGCCTATCACTGAATTATTCAAATAAGGCAGATTTGTCCTCCAGTGGTTAAATGTCATCCCCCAGTTATGCATATATTTGAGGGTAAGACATAAAAAATAGGAACTAAGAGTTTCTGTTACTTATCACAGACTTTGTCATATTTTCCTTATTTCCTAGTATGGATTGTCACTGATGGTATAACTCTCTTCACTTGGGAAATCTCTCGCCCTAGACACATATGGAAAGTTTAACAAGTTAGGACAGGTGGGCATTTGAAGTAGCACTACTGGGAGTTCAGACCTTGACTTCATATCCGATGCAAGTGCTCAGTCCCTTGGTACCTCTTCCCATGTCCATCGGTTTGAGTGACATTTTTTCTCCTCACAGAGAAAGATGAATTTTACACTCTATAGAAATGGGAAAACAAGTCCCACTGTTTTTGAACAGGTACACAACTTCCTAACACTGTTGCTAATTGAATGTTTGCATGTGCACTTTACTTCCAACCAAAGAAAGAAGCATTAGCTAAGAATCATTTTTGAAAGTAAGGTTTTTATTTGTTTGTTAATTATTATTATTTTAATATCTGAATACAGAATTACATTTAATTTTCTGTCACTATCATTTTTATTGATTTGCTTAGGAGTTATATTAATGGAATATATAGTATGTCAATATTTGTTTGAAAATGTTTTTAAAAGATAATTTTTATCTATTGAACTTCAGCATTTGCAGGTTTTCTCTTTAATTAATACTTTTGGCTATGTTTTCATGTGATTATTAGGCATTTCATTTCAAAGGCATTTAAAAATTTGTGACAATTGCATCATTTTAATGAGATTTTAATATCTGTTTTTATTACATGCAATGTAACAGTAGCTTATATAGTAACTTACTATGCATTTGTTGAGGCTCATAAGTGACTGATGTGGTATTTAGAAACTAACACAAGAAAAACCATTCCAAGTCAGTTCACTTACATAATTATAATTTAAATCCAATTGACTTACAATTCCTTAGTCTATAATAAAATTTTAAGCAAATTTTGCATATATATCATTATTCATATTTTAATTTGAAATAGGCTAAGTAATTACTATCATTCAATTTTAGACATAAATATTAATAAATGAAGAAATGCCACTAACAACCTGGATTCTAAAATATCAGTAGATATCCGGCCACAAATTCTGGGAATCTTGCTAAAGAAAAAAAAAGGTCAGAAGGAAAGTATGTACTTAGCATCAAAACTGAGGTGCCTCTACAAATCCTGTCACATTTCCCTCATCAGACTGGTATACGACCAATTAAACAAGAAATTGTCTTCATGAACTCAGGAATCTTTTGTTTTTTGTTCACTTCTGCATCACCAGAAATTACTAGAATTTGTAGTACTTAATTATCCCCGACATTTTCTGAATAAGTACATATAAGTTAATTCTAAATAGTTTCAGTGCATGAAAATGAGCTACTTCTTGGGATATCTCTATTTGCATATCAGTACACCTATATCAACATCGAATCTATCTCTATCTAATCACCACACCCTCCCAAATGTGTAATTCAAGTTCTGGCAGATTATTTACTGAGTTTCTTATGTAACACCCTCCCAATTATACTTCACCCCCATCCCTAGCTTTTTTTTGGGGGGAAGGGATATATACATACTACACATAACAGCAGGTTTTTCTACTTCCAAACTTCTTCCTATAGTTTTGTGCTTAAAAAAAAAAAAAAAGATGGTTATGGTTTTCCTGTCTTCATTTCCTTCTATGGAAAGGTCAGTAACAGACACTGTGGGTGGAGGAAAAGGATATGGTGTCGTGGGCCTGGACAGTCCCAGTCACTAGAGGGTCACACACAATCAGAAAACTGCTTCAGCTGCACATGCTCTAAATGGTCTGAGCCACTAATACATGAGCAGCATAGAATGTTGACAGTAATTAATTCATCCTAAACTTGTAAAGACTTCTACTATGTAAAGAATGTATGTAAATTAAAGATTTGTAAAAAGAAACATTTTAACTTTTGCAATTAAAAGTGTGTATATTATTTGATTTTTAAAAAGACAGGGTTACAGAAAGGATACTTTAGAAAACATGTCTTTGAGGTTTCCCAACAAATATGTGGACAAAATTTAACACAAAGATCTGGCAATAATTGGCAAGAAGCTAAAGAAACTATAGGAGAATAATTAAAGGAACCCTTAATGCTGACTATAACTCAATATAGCATGCTTATAGAGCCTAGAATTATAAATTTGTTGCACCAAGAATTCCATATTGGTGTATAATGCTAAAGCCTGCTATTAAAAAATTGTAAGACTACATTTTTGAAAATAATCTAGTACTATGGTAAATTAATCTTCAATTAGACTTTGAACCAGGAAAGGTAGTCTAATGTAGGAAATAATTATTTGGTGTTTCAAAATGTTAATTTAAAGTAAGAATGGCTATATAGAAGTTATTTTATATAGCCAGCAGGAAGGGTAGTTTCTTCAGATTTAGTAAAAATGTTTAAATATTATTCAAAAAGTCTTAGAGAAATTATTTTGTCTTCAACTACAAAATAACTAAATAAGCAATTTGGCCTGAGAATATAAAATTTCTACTGTCCCATCACATTAGTTATGTTATCAGTGTTTTTCTGCCTAAGTATGACTAAATAACTCAAAGAGCGAGAAGAGATGTAATTGGGTGGGGGATAACATGTATGTGTAAATACATATGTGTGTATATATATAATATTTATTCTAAACTGCCATTTGTCATTTCAGGATTGTGGCAGCGTAGTTTAAATAAAGTTTTAATGTAAGATGCCTGAATATTACAAAAAAATGAGTCTAATTACATTTGGAGTATTTTGCTATATTATTAATACTACATCACATTTTCAAAATATCTCCTAATTATAAAATTCTGAGCATAATTGCTAATTATTTATCATTGTATTTGTTGTCTCCATATTTTATTAAAGTAGTCTTCAGATTTGTTGAATAAAATATACCATTGACTAATAGCTCCAGTCTGTAATTTAAATATAAACATCTTCCTGTTTTAGAAAGTGGATCTCCAACCAATCACACGGCAATTAAGACAACTGAAATGATAAATTCTGTTTTTTTCTGAGCATAGTAACTTCAAATAAAAAATAATAGAACCTCCTGAGTTAGCCAATCAATGCAGACGTACATATCTATAAGTGCTGAAAATAATTGTACAGAGATTCTCATTTAAAAAGCAAGTAAGTTAATGAAAATACTTATTATACAACAAAGATTAAGACTGCTTCTATCATGAGAAACATGATATTCTTCGTTAATATTTGAGAAAATATCCTAAAGAATGTAAAGCTGATGAAAAGTGTGCGTACAACACAGTACTAAGCCTGATAATAATCCAATTATTTCATTTTCAAGAACAAGGCTTAGAGATCATTGTAGAACAGACTTCTAAAGGTTGAATAATGTTCAGTCAGTTTTTAAAAGAGAAAAAGTTCCCTTTCAGTATTTACTTAAAATTTTAAAAATGTTTAAGCGCTCATTAAAACGTGCAAATATAAACTTAAAAATAAAATCATTAGGTTATAGCTGCTTTCACTACAAAAACAAACAATTTTATAGAATTAATACAAACAAACCTACAGAGCCAATAAAATTCAAATTAACAATATTAATTAATGTGACAATTCATGTTTTTTTTGAAACTAAAATGATACTTTAGATTGTTCTCTGACATTACATGGGAAATTTTCGAGTTTACCACAAAGTAAAGATTCAATTCTCTTGCAGTTATTCCATATTGAAAAGTCTATGAAACTTTTATTTAATCAATAAGACTTATTTTCATTTGGGTTTCACTTGGTTGTGCATCATTTATAAATTTTCTGGCTCCATTACTTTACCTTTACTCTGAATAAATAATATTTAACTTAACTGAATCTGAATAAGATGTTACTTGGAAACAAAGCAAGAGGTGATCTAAAGAAACTGCATATTCTTCCAGTACTCAGATACAGAATATATTAATTTTTAGATATTTGTGGAAGTTAAAATATAAATTGCAGTCACTCCAGTGAAGATCTTTAGTGATTTAAGACTATGACCAGAAAACCCATTTTGAAAAATGATACTAAATTCAAGGGTAGCAGAATATTTCACCAAAAATTATGCCACTTTGGCATAAGGATTATTTTGTGCTGAAGGTAAACAATATGAAACCCATATCAAATAAAATAAAATAAAAGCCCTCTGCCCTTCTCTTATTTGACTGAAATTAGGACTTAAATTTACAAAGATGTCCCTCCTCTCCTGGCCCCCATAAAGCATAAAAGACTTCTGACCGTTATTAGCCTGAAGATGGCACCAGAGAAATCTAAGTAACACAGTTTACCATCTAGGCTTTATCTATCATTTGTTCCCCCATTTATTTAGCCTACCACAATTTGCTCCTTTAGTGACCCGGGTCATTTTCCATCTTGTTACTTCTTTAAAATTATATTGTTCTTTGTTGAAGATGTTTTACATGCCAGAGTTTTAAGCATCTCTTCCAGATTTACTCAGTTTTCCCTTTGGATATCTTTTATGTACACATGAATTATGTATACATGTTAAAAAACTTCTGTTTGTTTTTTTCTTGTTGTTAATCTGTCTTTATTTACAAGGGTCTCAGAGCTAAGAACTCAAAAGATTAGAGGATAAATTATTTTTACATCTCCCACAAAGTCAATCTCTTATTTTAAAGACTAACCTACTGAAGTCGTAGCAAGTAAGGTTATTTACTCAAAGCAGTCTATTTCTGGCAGAGTTGGTATTTGAAACATGGGTCCTTATTTATCAATGTGGGTTCTTTGAAACTTAACCTGATATTTTTTCCCCCGACAAGTTTATATAGATTATGTTGACTAAAGGTAATGAATCTTAAAATATACCAGCTATAGGGACATTTAAAATTCTTGTTTTATCTTAACAGTTACCAGATTTTGAGTTAGAAATGTCTTCAGTGCATTTTACTTCCTTAAATGAAATACAGGCTTGAACTAGTTAACTATTGACATGATAACTTTTAGTACCAATTTAATGAAAGGTTTCTAAATGGGCAATAACTTAGTTTATATGCTAAAGTCATGAGGTAACTATTCAAGAGTTTAACCATGTTTTATTTGTAATTCTTTACACATAGACATTTGAAATTCTAGGAGAGTCATTTATGTTAACAAAGTTTAACTGAAAAGGCAGGAAATATTCATGTTTTAATAATGTGGACATTTTTATGTGTATGAGCACCTTTCGACATCTTTTGTGTTTATTGGTTTGCTTGTTTTGCTGTAGACACTACGAAACGTATAGAAATGGCCCTCCTCAATCCCTCAGGAACTGAGTTGCAGTAAACATTTCTGGATATCTTAGGAAAAAAATAAATAACTAAAAGGAACTCCTCAGTGTGTTCTCAAGGAAATAAAAAAATTAATAGCTTGAAACCAGCACTGTTACTGTGATACCATAGATATGTATAAAAATTTCCATACAACAAACAATTTATGACTTATTTTCCAAATGCCACAATTCTATTCATAGGCTGCAACAAGGGAGTAGGTATTTTTAATTATACCTTATATAACTTTCCATTTTAAATTTTAGATCTGAACAATTATAAGGGAAACTGTGCATCAGATAAGCAAAATCAGATATTCTTTGCTCATAAAATATCTTCTTTTCCTCTGGATGGCAAAGACTCAATCATTATTGTTTGGACATCAAAAGGAACTAGCAATTGGGAAAAAAACAAATAAAATCCCAAAGTATTCCTTATCTTACCCTATGAAAAAAATTAGGGGCAAATTATCAAAAAGAAATAAACTGAAGTACTTTCCTGAAGTTGAAATTTTCTGATAACTCTTCTCCAGATGAGTGAATCTTACAGTTATCTATGAAAATAACTTGTGTCTTCTCTGAGGAAAGAGGAAAAAAATTGAATTACAACATCTCTTGCAACTTACTTGCAGCTGTGTTTTGTGTGCAATTTTAATTATGTGATTTCCGGAAAGAAAAAAAAGGGGGTAAAGGAAAAATTTGCCAATTTACATATATTTACTCAAAAATCTGCAAAGGTATAAAATAAAGGAAAATGACCATTGGAATTCTTGCTGCCTGGCTATCACTTGATTCCACAATGTAGAATTACACAATAAATAACCATTTCTGTATTGTGTTTGCCATTATCTCCACATTTGCTTTCTTATATCTTTGTCTCTTTTAAATAAGAGGGAAGAAATACAAAAACTAGAATTGAGACCATATTTTTTTTTAATCCTACAACTGAAGTCTTATTAAATTGTTAGGCAATGAGTATATATTCTTATTTGCAAATGTACACACTTGTTCGTTAAATTCATTTAAAAATATGTGTATGGTATAAACCAGTTCTATCTACCATGACAAATCATGGACAAAATATCTAAAATTCCTACTCTGAGAGAGTTTATATTCTAATGAGAGGGGAAATTAATAATGTAGAAAGAAAATTTTAAAATCAACAATGAGAAACTATGTCACTAAACACAAGTATTATTAAAGCTTTCTCTGTAACATAGACAGAAAATGAACTTAAAAGTAAAAAAGAAAACTAAAATAAGCAATAACAATCTATGTTCACTGTCTTAAAAGTTCATGTTCTTCTACCGAAAAGGAGGACATTTGCCTTTAATCTTACTTTGTAGTTTTCTAGATTGGAATGGCATCTTCAGAATATTTAAAGTACATGAATTAATTTATATATCACCAATGTAATTCAGTAAAATTAAATATGACAATAGTTTATCAAGGTTTTGTTACAAGAAAAACAACAATTTGTCTTTGATAAAGACCCTGCAGAATAAAAGACTGATTGCAATGCTGAATAATGCATATCGCCTATGGTACTAATTAACCTTGTACTCCAGAAAGATATTACAGAACAATAAGGCTAATTTGAATGTGGTCCCGCACTTTTCCCTATGGCTTGTGGTTATCACCCTTTAAAACACATAAAATTTGATTTTGTTAAAAAAGAAAGATGTCTTTGTTATTGCTTTTTACAAAAAATAATGAAAATGAAATTGTATTATTTGACATTACGTATTTTCCAAAAGGTCGACTAAATGTATATATACAACAGTTATATATGTTCTTATTTGCAAATGTACATAGTTGTTCATTAAATTCATTAAACATTAAATTAAATTCATTTAAAATATGTTTACACACATATATGTAATACATATGTAATATGCTAAGTATAAATAAATTTTAAAATAATATATTTTAATAATCAATTTGGAAAAATGTCAGGTAAAATTTTAACACCTGATCAATCCACTAGACTTATAAATCTCTTTGATTTGTATGCAGGTTTTCCATTTACATAACCAAAAGTTATTCTTCATCTTAAAATAACAAAATAAACAAAATGAATAAGATATAAACAAATCCTGTCATGAGAATATTTCCTTCCAACAGAACCTCAGCACCATTTTCTAAATATAATGTGTTTCTCTTCTGTGACTGAATTATTGTTTGATGGACAGTAATAGTAATGTCTGAGAAAATATATCTTAATGGAAAATGCCAGTCTTTAATATCTTAACTATGGAATTCAAATGATAATTTAAATATATTTTTTAAAATACAAAATAATATTTCAAATTTCTTTTCCAAAATTCTCCTGCACAAACTTGATGATAAAGACCTTTTAAGATTTTTTGAGTGGCATGACACAGCTCCCTCAACACCTCAAAAATACTTAGATGTGACAAAGCATAACCTATACAAATCAACTTTTCCTTTATGACATATTTAAAAATAGTACAGCAAACAAGAGAAACCAGTATGAATAAACACTGAATAGCAGGTAGAAAATGGTCTCTAATACCTTTAATATCAACACATTTTAAATGAAAATATTACTATTTTAGTTCATAACATTTTTTTTAATTATTAGAGTTTGTATACATGTAAATTTTAATGGAAATATTTTGTATTTGAATCAGTCTCTTTTAACAAGATAAAAAGGATCAAGTGCCTAAGTGTTCTTGAGATTTTTTTAAATCAAAATGACCTACAAAAATATTGTTTAAAATCTTCCTAATTATTTATTTGTCACTCAATTAATTATTACATATACTGCCATTTTTTTCTTTTTAACTGGTTTGTAAATGCATTGGTGAGAAAACTGAGAAAAAATTAGGAGGGAGGATATGTTGTTCCCTCCATGACCAGGATGTCATAGTAGTTAAGAGCAGAGACCCTGGCAGATACAGCCTAGGCTTTCATCCAACTCCACTACTTAATAAATGTTATCTTCATTATCTCTCTCTGTTTTTCACTACCTGCATGCATGCATGCATGTATGTGTGTGTGTATGTGTGTGTGTGTGTGTATCCAATTACATAATAAATGTAATGTGCTTAGAATAATTTGTGACATATAGACTTTGATATAAAAATATTGGAGATGCATTTTTATCATTATTATTATCAATATCCCATTATCATCTTTAATGATAGAACACAAAGGATAAATTTATTGTACAGAAAAGATGCTATAAACATTTAAAAAATATTCATGAGCCAGGCTAAAATTATAATAGTAGCATCCTCTGCCCTCTGCTTCTGAGTTAACAAAATAAAGTATCTTCGTTTGGAAGAGGCAAAAGTAATAACAGCCAAAATAGCTTTCTCTTAAAAAAATTAATTTAAGGTTCTTTCAAAGAGTAAAGATATTTAAATGAATGGAATGAATTTATATTACAGAAAATTTATAATGAAGGAGAAAAAAGGCAGGATATTAAAACAGGGCGTAAGTAGAAGAAATCAAAACAACACAAAGTAAAGTAATTTTAGAAAAAAGTGGTAAGAATGGAGAAAAAAAAAATCAGGTAATAACCAGGTTTTAAATCTTACCAAGGACTTGAAACTCAGAGTTTTTCAGGATCCAATACCACTTAGTGAGAAAAAATATTTCCCAAGAGTGTTTTAATTGACCTTAAGAGCTAAAGTAGTCAGTGTTCTTCTGAGTTGAAACAGGATATGTTAACTTTATTAGTAGACAAGCTGAAATGGCAGGATCCAAATAAAATGACATCTTTTTTGTTTCCAAGAACAAAGCAAGAAGATTTCTTTGGGAAAAACAAAACAAAAGAAAACAAAACCAGAAAATCTGAAGATTATTGGAGATTACAGTTACATTTAGCTGTGTACCTCTCCTTTATATTCAGAAAACATGAAACATCTGTTGTAATCAGTGCTTACAAATCTAAAACTCTAGGAAGCATTTAAGATTATAAATTAGAAACTACTTATGCAGGAGAAAGAATAGGAACATATATTTTTCTATAGCAGTAGGGACATACACTCCTTTTCAGGCCTTCTTGTAAAACTAGTAATATTTATCATCTAAAACCGGGAAAAAAAAAATACCTGCAGCCTTACTTTCTTTTCTACACCAAATACACTGAAAAATGCAAAAGTTACCATCTTTGGAATGTCTTCTAAAAATAAAGAGAAAAAAATATGAGAAAAGGAAAGTGGGGGAAGAAATAAGGAAGAGACTGAGAGAGAGAGTGTACATATGAAAATTGGATTTGCAGTCAGATTTTCCTTCATTACTGAATTATTTAAATGTGTAAGTAATGAGAAGTAAATATTAACATCATTTGATTGCATATGTTATTCTGAATAATATGAAACCAGCTTTTGTGCTTCAAAATGGTCGTATATTGGCAATTTCTTAATTGCATTCAATTTAATATAACTTTTTTCAATAAAGTAAGTATTTAAGTTATATAATAATTAGGAAATCTTACGTTCATTGTGATATTTTCCATCTTTCTGATGCCATATATAAATATATATAGTCATATGAATAGAATTAGTTCTTTTTATATCTTCTTTTTATACAATTATTAGCAAATGTTTATCTTTGAATTTGATTTTTTAAAAACAGGTAGCAGTTATCATTTTTCTTCATGTCAGTGCTACAATATTCTCTATATTTGTCCTTTGGCTATATATTTCTTCCCCCGTAATTCTAGTAATTGAACTTTATCTACCTTTTCAATTAAAAACTAAAATGTGGTACATTCTAAAATGTTAGATATCCCGGTATGGTTTTTTTTCTCTCAAAGCTAATATATATTTAAGCGTAACAAAGGTATATTTGAAGCTAACTACTAACTCAGGGTTCTTGGAAATCATATTTAGTCTATTAAGCTCATTTATTTCCAATTATAAAATAAAAACAACAGTATATATTTGGTAAAGTAATTGTGAGGATTAAATTCTTTCCTATAGACCTGGCATGCAGCTGGGTGAGATAATCCATGGATATGAACTTTCTTTTTTCTGAAACAGTTCTGTTCTACCCATTAGAACATAAGGACATTTGTCTTCATTATCAGCATGATGGATTCATTAAGATCAATCATCAGAGAAGTAGCAATTATTTTAATTATACTATTTTGCTTATAAAGACATTTTTATTTTTGCTTTTACTTTTAATTGTCATTGTATTGTTTTGTGCTCTGCTTTTTTTCAGCTTCCCACCATCAAGAATGACATGAAACCACTTCAAACTGAAAGATTACTCCAGTCAGAAACTGTATACCTGCTAAGTGTGTAATTTCGGAAGTGATGGGGAGATGAAGAATTCTTTAGCTTCTTTATTGCAGAGATGAAAAACCTAAAGATCCAACCAGGTCCATGAGGTGCAGAGGATGCTCCCATGTCAGAATCCTGACAAAGTCTCCTCCCTTGTTTTATACAGTCCAGTTTCGTTTTATTGCTTCCATACCACACTTCCAAACACAACAAAAACAACAAAACAAAACTTGAATGCAAATGACACTTTAATACTCCAAAGGCCAAAACGTGTATAAAAAAAAAAAAATCTGTACTATTTACAGGAGCAGACAAGACAAAGCAGCTGATATGTCTAAGAATGTACAAAGCAAAAAGTCAGAAATGAATTGAGAACTTTCAACCTATGGACACAATCTCTCTCTCAAATACAACATATATGTTGAGCTTATGCCAAAAGGTCCCCCGACCCCCATTTGGATGTTCCCATTAAGAAGTGCAGTTCGGTTCCTGACTATTCATTGAGCCTAATTATAGGGCCTCTACTATCTAGAATAAGCACTTCAGAATCCTAGACCCTCTTAACGCATTATTTGCTTTGCTCACTCCGTCTTGCTTTGCTTGTTTGTTCCATCTTCCTGCTACTACATTTTCTTCCTTTCTAGCCACCTTTCCTTTTCCTCAGTCTGAGGTCTGAAAATAGGGGCCGAATCTCTCTTCTGTGAAGACAACTCTGGTGGCTCCCGAGTCTTTCTGGTGTGCCTCCCTCTCATGTGCACTCTAGTGCAGCTCTTACAAACAACGGATTAAGCTCATAGGTGATCTAAGTCGAGGTGACATAATCAAATCAATTTCAAATGCATTTTATGGCAGAACATATAATAAAATGGTACAGACTTTGAAACAAACACACTGGGTTCAAATGTCAATTTGCCACTTTCTAGTTTTAGTTTGTGTGATGTTAGTAAAATTATGAGCTTTCAGTTGCCCCTGAAACGGTGGCTCGTAGGATGTTGTCAAGCTTAAAAGAATGAATATGAATAAAACATTTAACAGTACAGGCATATAGCAGGTTTTTTTGCATATGTGTCAACCCTTCTTCTTGCCTTACCATTCCAGTTAAAATATCCTGACAATTCTGATATTCAGAATCTTAGATCTTACTTCTTGGGATCTCCATTATTTCTATTATATTATTGCTTTTTATACTCCACTTGAAAGTCAAACTATTCCCGTTGGCCCACTTTTGTATTTTCTAGGAACAAGCTCCTTTTCTCCTCGGCTTTCGTTCCACTTCCTGTAACTGCAGATGAAAATAACTATGTTCTCCTGAGGTCTGCTCAGGGGAACAGTCTGGCTGGTCTTTCCCTTGATGATGACAGGCTGCCCTTGGCTAAGACTTTCCCCTTCATCAGATTTTTACCGGAAGACAAAGTTTTCACCCAATGCCGTGCTTCCTGAATGCTTAATTTCTTCTACCCTCAGTTCCTGATCAGGGTGTTTTATTAACAGTGTCTCTATTCCTATAGCATATATTTAATTGCTAACGACATGCCTGGTTGGTCTGGTTTATTTCTCTTTTAAATTGAAATAAAAATGTTCACACTTAAACTCACACCAACAACTCTTAGAAAGCTCGCAAGTCTTTATAGGCCTTTCCACGAGTTGCTGGCTTGGTCAGACGGTACCAGGTTGGGTATGCTCCTATTTTCCACTGCTCCATTGGCCAAGGTTGTGGCAGCAATACCAACAAATGCTAACACAAAAACAAAAACAGAAGCAAACAAAAACCCCTAGCACTTTGTCTAGGAATTTATCTCATTGAAATTTGAAATTGCTTTAAACTTTTAATCTAACTAACTTGTATCGAGGATTTTCTTTCTGCCAAGTATGAAGCTTTATGAGCCTCCAATCTTTAAAATCTAATCCAGGTTTTGAAATTATAAACAATACATTTATTGTGGGAGACAGTGAAAACATTTTTTAGTATGAATTGGTTTCTAACATTATGTACTGAGAGCAATAACAACTCAGGGCCTGGTAATAATATATGGAAGAAATCCAACCAAAACTTTATTTCTTTCAGTGTTACTTGGTTAAACTGCTAACAGACATTTTTTTTCTTGTTCATGATGGGAAAACAAATTCTTATTCTGGACTTAAATTCATTTTTACCTCTATGAAGAGTGGAGTTCCCCCCAAACTTAAGTACATTATTCTATTGCTACTAGTCTGCGTGGGCCTTGAGGAGCACAACCTGACTTATATGGGCTCTATCATTACTGTTTAAGTTCCCTACCCACCTCCCTCTCCAACCACTGACTGTGCCAAAGAAAGCCACTGCTGTCACAAAACAAGGAGTCTTCACTGTTGTGACATTTCATTTATCTGGGCAGCAACATTCTTGAAAGACGACTTGCCTAGCTCTAAGTGAAGTATGGAAGACAATCAAACGCAGTTAAGCAAACCAGTGTTGACATATTAAATCATGCTTGAACCAAGAGAGCAAACACAGACGACACACAGAAACTTCTAAGGAGAATTTAAAATAAATAAATAATACAGGTCAGTCTGGTTCTAAAAAAGGAAGCTTTTAGCATTGGAAAATATTGAGAATAGGTGAATATTGAAAAAGTGTTCATAGGACCAAGTAATTATGTGGCTTTTAGATTGTGAGGCATAAAAGTAGTGTGGGAAAAGGAAGCCTAAGGGAAACACGGGAAACTCTGGTGAAATCACATCACATGACTTTTCCAGCCCATAAAATGGAAAATAAAACTTTGATAGTCTCATTTTTTATTTTATCTTAGATATGTCCTAATGGAATCCTTTCAAAATGCTTTGAATTCATCAGAGGAAAAGCTCTTATGCATATGGAGTAGTGTATTATGATTCTCCTCTACAATCACACAGCAGGAACTATCCAGCATTCATTCTCCACATCTGATTACTGCTAACAATTCCATCAAAGAAATGGAGTTATCCATCAGTCAAATTATCATTTGCTCTAATTGTTACTTCCCTCAAACCAGGGTTCTTCTTTCTTTCCTTACCTTTTCTTTTATAAACTATACCTTTACAGTGCTCAAATGAGCAAGATATCTTCAAGATCAGAAAAGATCAAAGCATATCAACAAGTCACTTTGTTTCTTATAGAAGGAACACTACTGGTCAGCCGTAAATGCAGACAACGTATTTAAGCACCAAAGAGAATCAAATATTTAAAGATAAGATGTGATCCACATGCATGACGAGAAATAATAAAGGATATAAAAGCATTTTAATGTAATGCAAACCAGTTATGAGATCATGTATAGTTCAGAATTCACTTTTTTATTGTTATTGTGAATTATACCCTTCCTAGAAAGAACTATGCCAGGGTTGTAATTCCATGCCTTCCTGCTTTATAATAATTGGCATGTCTTTCTGGACTATAGTATGAGTTAAATTTAAAGGCAATAGATTATATAAATTCAGTAAAAGGCATACTTTTCTATGAGTAGCATAAATTGGAGAGAGAGCCAGAGAGAGAGAGAGAGAGAGAGACAAATTAAGCTATACTTACTATTAGATAGTTTTCTATGCAATATTTTAAAGTGGGTAAGTAGATTTCTCAAGGTTAATCCATCCAAGGATACGTTAAATAAATCTATACAGATGAAGCACAAAACATTTAACATATGAATCCTAATATGGACCTAGGAAGTAGCAGTGCTTTTTATTCAGGTTTATCATTATGCAATATACAATTAAAACTACAAATCGACCATTCTGATCAAGTATGATTTACACTGTACAAAGTCAAAAAGTAAAACAAAGGGGTGGAAGTAAAATATATGATTCTATGGCTAAAATTAAAATATGGTGTTTTTGTGATAACGGACAGCTTAATCCCTTCCCCAACTCCCTACACCAGACCTCATTTTCCTTATTAGCTTACTGACCTACATAAAATTTTCAACTCATATGTTAATTTTTTAAGGGAATGAAACAAGATGTGCTAAAAAAGTAAATATGTTATTTTCCTGTCTAAAATAAAAATTTTCCTTTTTCCACATGGAAAAAAAATCACTGTGTTTCACTTGAGTTTTGTAATGAAGAGATTATGAAATAGAGCAATATTTTGTTCTATTTCACCTGTATTATATCTTCATTTTTAGTACTATAAAGAAATACTACTAATCTTACTTTAATAACTAGTATTAACAAAACACCTCTAAATTCATGCCTTTTGTTTTCTTTATACAGGTGACATGATATAATTATATTTACTGAGTTTACTGATGAAAAAATTTAATTTGATCATATCATTTAGAGATCTTTATGTTAAAACTATTAAAATATAATTTTGTATTTGTAAGTTTCACTCATTGTTTCATACTCCTTTCTCAAAATTAGTTTTGTGTTTCCAAGTTTCACTCATATATTTATTTCATGCTCCTTTCTCAAAGCCAAGATGCATTTTTCCTTGAATTAATTTTTATTTTTATTTTGTTAAAAAAGCTTGAGAGATTGTGATTAGAAAAGATGAAAACATGTAAGGAAGTAGAGGGGCTTTTTTCCCAGAAGTCATGTAAATCATTTTAATTCTAACATTACTTACAAAAGAAGAAAAATAAAAATTACAGCTTTTCTTCTGTTCATTGCAATGATAAAATGACAATGCTTATTAACAGATGAAACTTACTTTACTTGCCAAATTTTTCAGACAGCTTAACTAATATTTTTTCAGATATTAGCTATTTAGTATAATAACATGTGTTTTAAATAAAATTAAATGAAACATACCTATGAAAAACATAAGCATTATTTTTATACCTAATAAAAAACTGAATTTATTGGGGGGATCGAGTAATGGAATTGTATATCTTTCACTAATTTTATCTTCCTATGGGTCCACAGTAATTTTTTAAAAATTAAACATTTTGTATTTGGTATTGTATGCCTAGGGAGCTATGCAATTTACAATTTGTGAGTTCTCAGAAGGCTTTCCGTATCAACCATGTGAAGGTCTAAGAAAACCTGAAAATGCTTCAGGTATAAACACCTAAAAAAAATCCTGAATTAAGTATAACAGTTAGAGGTTCTTGTTATGTTTTGTTTCAACACAAATTCCATTAAAAGTAATAAACTAAAAATCTCTGGGACGGGCAATCCACACAGGGCAGAAACAAAGGGAAAGCCAAAGCCTGAAGTGGTAACTGCCAGAGCATATCCTTGGCTGTCCTGCAACCTCGGTGGGATGAGGAGGAACTTGAATTTTAATGCCTCAGAATCCAAGAGAAAAGGCCATAGCCTTGTACTCAAGTGAGGAGACCTTCACAGAAACGGAAACTTGAAAATCTGGCTACACCCTAAAGAAGACACAGAGTTAAAGAAAATAAATAAATAAATAAAAAAGAAAACTGCCCATGGGCACAATGAGATCACAAAGAAGCTGTTACCTGATGACCTCCTAATGGGGAGAAGAAAGCACAATCTTCAAGAATCAAAATCAGTGGCCTTCCCTGGGTGACGTTTTGGGGTGCCAATTCCTATTAGCCACCAAAAGCTAAAAACGCATGAATCTCAAATGTTACAACACTCCTCAGCCCTGGTTGCATATTACAATTGCCTAAGAAGCATTTTAAAAAATACTGAACTTCTGGCTAGCACCATACCATGATATCAGAATTTCTGCTTGGTGTGGTCAACAACAATACAGTTCAAAATGATGATGTTGCACTGTAAATGTTGAGCACAGGAGAATTAGATAAAATTTGGTTCCAATAATGCAAACCAGTAAAAGAAAATGCTAAATCATGTGAGGAACTCCTCTGGCTCAGTAAGAAAAATACAAGCATCCCAACAGGGGGCAAAATAAACAAACAGCTAATTTATAAATCGAACTCATTAAAGCATGGATGCGACTCTACTTTTTCTCAACTGTTCTGTTGTTTGAATTTTCCTCTAATTTGCCAAATATTGTCTATGTATGATAATGAGATAAAGAAATGATAGTAAATTGGTAACTCCTAAGTCATAATGCACTTATCAGAAATAAGTATTATTAGATCTATATACTATCAAAACTTAAATAATATCATCTATATGATAAACTATATTAAGGAACATCTTGAAGGAGAAATAAATATTCAACTAATGCACAATGGCTCTAAGAAACATTGATACTGTACTACTTTTACATATATACAAAGGGATTATGATAAATATATTACTGTTCTTGACCTTATATATTTACATGGTCCTAATTTATCTGTACCTCAGTATCCTAATCTGTGAAATAAAAAAGAAAAACACACTCACTGCAAGAGTGCTTTCTTTCAATGCTTCTAAAACTTGAGTGTACATAAAAATCACCAAGGAATGTGTCTAAAATGGAGATTCCGATTTAACATTCTTTGGTAAGGGTGAGATTCTTCCTTTCTAAAAAATTCCCAGGTGATGCCAATGCTTCCAGTCCATGTACCATTTCTAAGTAGGCAGACATTACTTTCAGCTACATGAACACTTTACAGGTACAGATTTTAACATCTAATATTTCACAGAGAAGAAAGCAGGGCTCAATCTGGTTTTGTAACTTGACCACAGTTACACATATACCACATGGTAGAGTGAGATTTGAGCTGAGGCCGGCATCATTTTTAAGCCTAATGCCGTTTATTTGCTACACACATAAATACCTCCTGATGCTTTCAGAGATCAATTTTAATGCTTGAAGTCTATTAATTTATTTTATGCAAGTGTTGGCTATTTTGTTTCTTATCATTTGCATTCATTTTTTGAACTATTAGTTCTCAAGAATCTGAGAACTGACACTGAAATATTTGCTAAATCACACTGAGTTTTCACCATCAAATTACTCTGTACACACAACTTTTCTCATAAGAGCTGTTCTGATTTATGTTATCAGACTTTATCTTTCGCTCATGTCTGAACAATAAGAAAAGAAGCAAACAATAAAACAAAAGGACTATTTTTTGGTTTCCTGGAACACTTAAATGTTGTGAATTTTAAATATATAAAACTTTTTGTGAGGTCTTTATCATTAAAATATTTTCCTGATAATTATCATTTTATAAAATGCATTATAATAAAAGGATCTTATCCAGTGCATCTTATTTTAATAAATGTTTATTATTAAGAAGTGTTTACACAAGTGAGACATTTCAACATAAAATATAATCATTAATTCTCCATCCATATGACCATGATGAAACTCAAATCCATTAATGTTAAGATTCATTTGCACAGTAACAATATGGAACATGTCATCATCATATAAAACATCCTAGAGACCTGCCCAAAGTGAAATTTACAAAGTAGTTATTACTGTTACTATAAAGATGAGGTATAGGATTTACCTGTTACATTTATTCTAAACTAAAAATATATACAACCTCAAGACTTTCACTAGTATACTTTCTTTTATGAGTGAGAAAGTTGGAGTGCAAACCAGATTTAAAAGTTTGACCAGAAAGGAATCACAAGGTTTTTGGTTCTTCTATTTCTTTTCTTTCATTGCCAAATCCCTGTATTCGTCCATTCATATATAGCAGAAGAGTCACTAGTTACTAATCATTGTCAAACCAATGAAACAAGTTCTTTAAGATAAAAACGGGTTTTATACTTTCAATAAGTGTAATAATTTACAAATAACCATCCACCAACACAACTCATAAAAAAATTGGATTGTTTCATGTTTGATACGCATGCATTTGACCCTAGATATTTATTAGGAGTTTTCTACCTTTAAGATAATAATAAATGTAGAAGAACAGCATATTTTAGCTAGTAAGTTCCGGAATCATCAGGTATTTTATTTCTCAGATTTTAATATGCAAATACATTTAAGTGTAATTTTAGAAAGAAATGAGACACACATAAAATTAATGTATTAAAATAGATTTCTGCACTGGAAGCTCCCTCTGTTTGCTGTACTGTCTCCCATACTTTTCATAGTTTTTTCCCCGTTTCTATTTTAAATGCCACCTTTTCAGAAAAAAATAAATAAAAAAAATTCTTATTGCCGTATCTAAAATAGCACATGTCATCCCTAGGTAACCACACCGCCATTAGAAAATTTCATACATTTTAACTGTAGATGTCAGTCTATATACATGTTTATATGCATATATATCTGCATTCCTAGGATACAGGAATTGTATAGGCTGGATACAGTGCCCACTGCAATAACAACTTATAAAATAAGTGAAAATGTCTAACCAGAGGGCAAATCTTTCCGTTTCGTACTTCTAACAAAATCTTTATAAAGGAAGTTCTATAATACTTATGTAGTTTTATTCACCCAGTGGAAAAAAATGTGGTATTATTCTTTGATAAATCAAATTTCTTAGAAATGTACTACCTACTTAAATAAAACCAGATATTTTTATAACCTGTAGCTACCCTTTATTTTATAAAGAAGACACATATGCCTATAAATGCATTTTCTTTTTAATGAGACCTATAATAAATAATCTTCATTGAATAAATACAGTGTGCTAGGTAGTGTGCCACATAATTTTTTAGATAATATCTCACAAGATTGGTATGAGGTAGTTAGAGATGAGGAAAGCAAAGAACAGAGAGATTCAGTAACTTGCACAGGGATACAGCGTTTGTAAATGGCAGAGGTAGAATAAGAATCTTTTCATTTTTACTCAGAATTCTTGTGGTTAAACTACTAGAGTATGCTGCCTCTCACAAACAGCATATTTCTCACTATATTCAAGTTCAATCAGTCACATTTAAACGTGTACATCTCCTTCATTCTTCCAAATTTAAAGAAAAATATTCACTTTTGCAAAGATATCCAGTCCATAAACATATCTATAAACATATTTTGTGTTAGTGGCATGTGTGTTCATTTGGGGAGGGGACAATTATTTGGATTAGTGATTCTCAACTGGGAGTGATTTTGCACCCAGGGAATATTTGGCAATATCTAGACACATTTTTGACTGTCCAAATCGGGGAGTGGAGTGTCCTATTGTGTCTAGAGAGAAGAGCCCAAGAAAGCTGCTATATAGCCTTCAATGAAAGAGACAACATGCCCCTCCCCACCAGCAAAAAAAAAATATATATATATCTGGCCCAAAACATCAATAGTGCCAGTGTTGAAAAAGCTTGATTTATTTTAAAACAAAAACCAAAAAATCTAAATGCAGACTACTTTCTAAAATTTTATTAGAACTAATCTAAAAGTAGGCCAGGGAGCAGTTAAAATGAGGAAAAAAAGAATATTTGAATTATTCTCTTATATAATATTTATAAATGGATGAAACGATTTGACTATTTAATTTCCTTGGTAATTTCTCACAAAAGCAGAACACATACACACCAACAAATCACACCCAGGCACCACTGATATTCTGTACTTCCATAATCTCCATCATTTGTTCAAATTTTGAAATTAAAATAGGTTCCTTTTGTTACATATAAGAATATGCCAAATAGAAGCAAAAGCTCAATCCTTTGGATATTTTTTGGTAATGTGCCTAATTAAAAATAACTAGGCTCTCCAATGCATAATTACAAGAACACCTAATACACTATATTTCCAGTCAATTTGTTTCAATCATAAATATGCACCAGAAGTATGAATGACCGACATCCTTCTCCCTGCTGTATATTACTATTTCTGAATCAAGGCTCTTTCTTGAATAGGGTGTTTTCACTATATTTTCCTTGCGGTGCAATCATCTTCTAGTTGGACAATTATTAAGTACTTTTTCTCCATAGCCCTTGACGTGTAACCCTCCTTATCCTGTATTTTAGCATGTGCTATATACCTTCTTCACTCTGACTGGTTTTGGCAGTGACTCACAATCTAAATCTCTTTCCTACATTTGATGTAAGTGAAACTACAATTATCTAAAGCTAATTTCAAATTACTACTTCATTCCACTAGCAACTGATGAAGATTAGTGGTCTTGCCTTGCATCTGAGAAAGTCAGCAGCATAATCACAAGAGAACTCAGCAGGCAACATTTGATTCATGTGAACTCAATTACTTCTGTCAAAAACATTCACTTCAATAAAAGGCAGAAACTTCTAAAATATGTTTTTGCTAACCATTTTTACTAAAAAAAAGTCTCTCATGAATCTTAAGGGAAAAAATAGCATGAATTTCATCAGAAATCATAAAAAAATGCAAGTGGAGAAATATACTTGGATTAATGGATTTGAGACATTGTTTCTGAAAATAAAAAAGACTTCCAAGAAAGAAATCTGTAGACTTAAATCAGTTTATTACAGAAAATTAAGGCATATAAGTAAGACTTACAAAAATAAGTGTACACTATATTTTAATTTCATACAATAGAAACAAGAGTATTTTGTTACCTCGTCAAAACCAGATTATTATGGGTGAGGTAGTCTATAATTCTCTTACAGAAAGTTAAATGAGAGGAAGTTATATGAAAATGACAGATCGCAAATTGCTAAATTGACCAGGACTCCAGACTCAGTGCTTGGTCGTCTGGATTGAGGGCATATGTTAATGAGCTGCCTAGCATTCTGAATCCTGAAGGTTTAGTTTGTAAAAGGCCATGTGTCAACTCCATCATGCAAAGCACATATAACAAGTCACATGAGCATGATATGACAGCAAGTACTCAATCCTCTCCAGCACAGACTAAGAAATATTAATACATGATAATCATTGCTACAGATATATTCAAACTTTAGCTTCTTAATAATCTAATTACATTTAATTAAATTCTAATATTGTTTTATTAACAAGAAACTGAATAATTAAATGTCGTCATGGACTATGGCCGTATTATATTTAAATATGTGGTGTTCTGTGCTCTGTAAAATTCACTAAGTTGGCTTCTCTAATAGTAAATATATGAAGTACCAATCACATATGACTTAATACCTTGAACATGAAATTTGGCCTGAGAGTCTTAGAACTAAGAAATGATTAAGTTAAAAGACATAACAATCAATTTTCAGACAACTGAGATTTTTTACAGATAATACAAAGGTAATATAATTCAACACAAAGTGGTATTTAAAAACACAGGAGTCTTTTACGTATTTGAACATTTTCTGTCTTCTCTTTTGAATTCATTGTCCTTCCCTTTTGGTTTTTCTTTCTCATCTCTTAGGTTAAGAAGTACAGTCTCCTGCTACTTCTGTTATCAAGGAGTATGTAGACTAACAAGAGTAGAAAAATAATTAAACAGATAACAAGTAAGCAAATAGGTGTAAAATAATAGTTCTAGATGGTTCGATGAAGGAAAGCTATATAAGTAAACAGGCTTGATCTAGCCTTGACTGATCAGGAGCACAGATGTAAAGAATTAATGTATGTTACATACAAGAATAATTCATGGAAAGAGAACATATTCTTAAAACAACAAGTAGTAAAAATGAGCAAATTGTCTTTGAGAAACTGGAAAAAACCTAGCTTGGCTAGTGCATAGGGAAGGGGAGGAAGCAAAATTTAAGATGAGTCACAAAAGATAATTGGAGCAAAACCATACAGCCTCTTAATGACAAAAACTTTGTCTTAAAGGAAACCCCTTAAGGGTATGAAATGTGTGTTTGAGGGTGAGGGGGAGGTTC
This sequence comes from Lagothrix lagotricha, assembly GCA_963574225.1. Lineage (NCBI taxonomy): Eukaryota > Metazoa > Chordata > Mammalia > Primates > Atelidae > Lagothrix > Lagothrix lagotricha. The sequence continues at coordinate 5,148 of CAUYNB010008514.1, read as the reverse complement.
CCAGGGTGGGATGGGTGTGTGAAAAGAAAATTTGCATTTTTTTATAGGTGATGCATTCATATGGTTCAAAAATCAAAACTGTATATAAAGTCATTCACTATATTTGAAAACAAAGTTTCAACAAGGTTTGCCTCTACATCAAAGGAAAAACGAAATAGAGAGAAGTAGAGGATTTTAAGAGAAAATTGAGTGGTCATTTCGATAAACACTTTGTGATGGATTGGAACTGGATAGTGAGTAGAAAAGAGATGTGAAGAATGATCTCTAAATTTCTGGCCTATTTAGAAGGATGGTTCCAAATCATCAAGATCCCCACTTCGAGGTTTGAGGCTAGCAAATTAAGATTGCAAAATAAGCTAGAGTCATGGTGGCATTTAAAACACACACACAAATACACACACACACACACACACACACACACACATTTACATTTACTTATTACTATAGAATGTCTTAACAATATCTATCATGCTTTAGGTCTCTGAAGCAAACCTTTAAGATTTATTTATTCACTCAATGAGTCATTCAATTATATAATTTATGTATATAATAAACACTTGAAATTCTTCCTGGAGTGCCATCACATACCATTTGTACATAGGAAAATACCCACAGACATTAATCATACAGACTACATGTATGAAACAGTCTCTGGGCTATGCAGTAAACTTTTTGCATCACCTCTGCAAACCACTGCACCTACTATCAGGTAAGAAACATAAATGCATGAATTAAGACAGAGTCCAGTTTAGTAAAGTTTTCTAAAATGCAAACTCTCTAGTTAATCCACCATCACTCAATTAAGGTTCTACTTTTCAATTCTTAAGAATAGAATGTGAGAAGTTAAAGAAAAGATGTGTGTTAACACTTGCACTAAGTTGACATTGCATTGCATTCTGTCAGAAAGCTGCCTTTCAAGATTTTTGTGATTATCACCAGCAGAATGTTTTAATCTAATCAACAATCAAAATGCATCCTCAAAACATGGAGAGAGGCCTCTTATACTATCTGTCAATCAAAATAAAGACAAAGGTCATAGTGGTCTGAACTAAGTGAGCACACATTCTCTAAAATGTTATAAGCAAACAGCCAAATAGAGTATGTTGTTTTATAATACTAATAAACGAAGTTTTAGAAATAATAAGACTTAAATTTATAATATTTTAGACAGAAATTCAATGGATTGCTTATAATTCCTGCTTCTGATCCTTCAATTACATAAAACTTCACCTTAAACCAATAAGACTGCTCAAAAATAAAATATAATGTGAGTTAGAACGTTTCTTTAATTCCAATCTTGAAAACATTGTGATTCATTTCCTCAATAACCTTAGAAGCATTTTAAAAACACAATTTTGATTTAACAAAACCTTCAGACGTGCTAGTGTATATATAAAATCAGGTGTAGAAAGTTATAGATTTCACAGAAAACAACAGAATTAATTGTAGATGGTATTGTAAAGATATAAAATGGAAGCTGATGCTGAAGTAGGAAATTCAAATAAAGTGCAATGTGTTTCTGGAGAGAATTAACCAAAGTTACTATGATTTACAGGTAATTTCCCTAGTTTCGTTTCCCTGGATCGATAATCTACAGTCAAGCATGAACAAATGAGGAAGTTTGATTCATGTAATAGAGTGGACTTAGGAAAAATAAATGCACCTGATGATACCAGGTGGGACCAAGGGTCTGCTCAGCATGAGGATTTCCCTCAGTTAATACTCATTAACTTTTATTACCTATTTAGTACACTCACATCATAGTGAAAACAAGTTCAGGATCATGAGGGAGAATAATTTAAATAGAAAATACTTGTTTTCTTTCCCATAAACTGCTCTTCGCTTTGACATAAAATACTCCCCTGTTCCAGAAAGACACTAACAAATTTCCAGTTTAAACGGCCAACTCACCACACTGCAGGGAATATAAGGGCATTTTCAAATGAAGAGAGAAGCATGCATGATCAAGTTTCAATTTAAAAGAATATAAAAACAGGAAAAAAATCCCCAAGGGCAAATTGCTTTAAAATAACCTTTTGTATCAGTTCTATCTTCAAATAGTTATTTTTTGTTGGGCACTGCTTATTATGCATTTAAAATTGGTCTGTAATTTTTTAAAAGCAAGCATGTAATTGGAACCATATGTAAACAACACAGTAAACTAATCCTGTCAGTTTGCAAATGTTTTGCTGTAAAGTTCATATGGCTGAACTTTTTTTCTGAAGAACTTTTAAAAGGCAGTTAAAAACATTCCAAAACAAGTCTAATCTAAGATTTTGCATTTAAATTTTATACAGCAAATAAAGAATAGAAAACAAGTTCATGGAGAAAAACTAGAAGTAGCAGACAATAATTATACAATGAAGGTTACTAGTCCCTTGGTTTGAGTTTTTCAAAAATAAAATTTCTAAAAGCAAAGTGAATATGAAATATCACACTGCAAGTCAGAACTCTCTATTAATTATGTATATCCAATAAAATATTACATTAAATCTTTCATGGTTGCCAGAAATTTTAAAATTCTGAAAAGGGAAAAATCAAACTTGAGAGAAATAATCTCCATAAATTAGCAAAGTAAAAGGTCATTTGCTCATAATCATTGGAGGAAATACATATACATGATCCAACTGAAGCAGACAGCCCCTGCAGATCCGGAGGCAAACTCTTACCTTGACAGGTGCCATTTTTCTCTTCATATCCTGCCTTGCACATGCATTTCCCGATGGGCACCAGCCACTCCCCTTCAGCGCTGCAGTGCATTTTGGGAGGATCATCGGTCACAGAATGGTTGACACAGGAGCCTGACACTTCAAGCAACTGGGAAGAATCAGCTCCAGTGATGGTGTCAGGGAAGACAGCCAAGTGTCGTACCACAGAAGGGCATTTTTTATAGTATACACGCACAGAAACCAGAGCAATGCAAGCACCAACATCTTGAAAAGCAAGATAAAATCCCTTTTTGCTTAGAGGTCCTACATCTCTGACCTCTGTATTCAGTTTCATAACACGGTCACCAAGATCAAGTTCTGTAAAGCTCTCATCTGCAGCAATGGTATCAATTTTGATGTACTGGTTTTCCTTGATGTTTCTCCCATTCTGATTATCTGACTCAAAGTAATACATGTTAAAGGTTTCCTTACAGGTCCCCAGTCCTCCAGGAAGACTGTTGCAGTCCCGCAGGGTAAATTTGAGTTCTATGAAGATTCTAGAAGCACCTTCATTGGAGATCCAACTGGTCAAAAGCCAGTTATTCTGATTCTGTTCCATCACTTTGCATACTTGGTATGTGTGGATAGGGGCATAATTTTCATCCACTTCACCAATCTCTTCCCACTGTACAATATAAAACAGAAAGATAAAAACATTAAAAAAATAGAAAATAACCAAGAACTAGCAAAAATTATAAAAGAAAACTAATTCAGATTTAGAAACATTTGTATCCTCAATATGTGGTATTTACAGAAGGAACTAGATATAAAGTATTAGGAGAAGAGAATCACAAATTTTTTATTGTCATTTTTAAATTAGGTAAATTAACAACTTATTATACTTCATCTCCAACATAACTCAAAGAGAAACACATATGAATATGTCCCAGGCAGAGGGGGAAACATGCATTTCTGAGTAAAAATGAAAGAAATTTAAATGTGGGTAAAGTTAACAAAATGAAGCAGAAAAAGGAAAATAGGTATATTTTGAATAAAGTTAAGCATATACATAAAAGCGTAGAGAAAGTTTAAGAGAAATAAAAGAAATGCAATTAAAAAATGAAATGAGGGGAAAGAAGACTGCAAATTTGAGAAAAAAAAAGAAAAATGTAACATATAAACAGTCACTAATTCTGTCATGTCACAAATAACACATCAATGTAACATAACTTGAAAGAAAATCCACTAGTTTAAAATTAATAATAGATCTTTATTTCACTGAACCCATCTATTCAGGACTCTCACAAATTGGCTAGCTAAATATTAATTCATAGATTTATCTACATATATAAACATGGAGACAGTTATGAAAGAGATTAAAAATTACAGATTAGTTATATAGATAGCCTTTTCATTTTGAATACTAACTTCTTGTGATATTTTGGGACCCCATTAATTCTTTCTTACCAAGGCATTATTTTATGCATAGTGGCCTTAAGAGCTCTGAAAATACACAGGATGTAAAAAAAAAAAAATTAAGTACAATTTATTTAGCTTCCAAAACATTGTTTGGCCAAAGAAGAGGTCTAAACTTATCTCTTTCCTAGTAAAATACTTGTTTTGAGAATCTCAGCATAACATAACTATTTCCTTAACAGTACAGAGCCAAATTTTTATTCTTCATAAAGATGTCATTATAATTTAAGGAATTTCTGAAACCTATAAAAAAATCTGTGTGTAAAAACTAGATATATAATTTTGTTTTAAATCTTTAAAATAACACTGAAACACAAAGAAAAATGAAACCATACTGACTTTCAAAAAATCCAGAATGTGTGATTTCAGACATTATTATAGATAAACTTCATAGACACTTATTTCTTTAGACATGAAATTAAATATGGCATTATTTCTTGATTCTGTTCTAAAGGCAAAGATGTGAAAAATGCGGGGGCACAAAGGATGCAAATAAATCTTATACATCAGATGGCTCCTCTGGAAAGTCTAGCTGCTATCAGGCAGATATAAGCAAAGGTGCTAATGAGGTAAAACTTGAGCTCCTTAAATTCACAAGAGAGTGACATCAAGATTTTATCTTGCCAAACAACTTTCATACTATGTTTTTATCTAAAGCTTCAGTTATTTCACTCAATCTTGTTTTTGTCCTTTCTCAAAATGTGTATAAACTCTAATTAGCTCCTGATTTTCTTTTTTTTATGTTTATATATGTGTATATATATATATATATATATATATTATTGCATTTTAGGTTTTGGGGTACATATGAAGAACATGCAAGATTGTTGCATAGGTACACACATGGCAGTGTGATTTGCTGCCTTCCTCCCCATCACCTATATCTGGCATTTCTCCCCATGCTATCTCTCCCGATTTTCTAAACCAGCTTTCCATTTCAGCACTCTGTCATTAAACTACTTACAATGTTTTTCCGAAGTGATTTAGGTATCAATCTCTTTATAAGTGGTGCCAATTATCATGA